>OX411544.1:34370456-34520507 GCA_948146395.1 Fragum whitleyi
TATTCCAAAGATGAATTTCAGCATTTATTGTGAGTTGACAATTCGGCAAATTCATGTCTTCGCAGTTAGCTTTACGTCTCCAACGCAAGGTAATTAAATCAACGATTTGCTCTTTTGTCTTGCCAATGAATCAAACTCGCGATCTAGAGCCATTGATTGGACGTCACAAATAGTAGATACAGTTAAACTCAGGACTTGATGTTTGAAAGGCTGACGCCCTACCACCTACACTATGGAAGAAATGGCCATGTCATGGGAATACTCCTAAATTACTCACACTTTTCAAGGTTACACATCGATGCAATAATCTATGTAATAGTTAAACGCTAATAATTGAAAATTAATCGATTTAAAAGCCGAAAGGAGGGAGCGTAGCGACCGACTGGGGTTGTTTAAATCGTTTAATTTTCAATTATTAGCGTTTAACTGACTTTGTCTTTTTCCCGCGCTTAATATAATTGACAGCATTTCGCACGATTTACACGGAATAAGCCGGTTAAATTTAATACAAGTGAACGCCCCATCTTTCCAAATATGGTGTTGTTGAAATATGCACGTAAATACCGAGGCTTTCTAAAGAGCTATTACCGATGATAAAAGATGCAGTATTGTTTGTTTTTATTGACCTGACAATTTCCTCCGTTCTGTAGATGAACGGATATACAATATGTGTCCACTCTGTATTACAAGAACTTTCGCAAGAATAAACGATTTACGGTTTCAGATGTAATTAATAGATTGTATATTAAATTTAATAAAATGTGCACGTAATTGTAAATCAACAAATTTGTTCATATATACACCAACTCAAATATTGACATTGTCAGAGAAGGGCCTACTATAGGGGTATTTTCAAAACTGAGCTCTGACGTAGGCGCCGAGTCCTTTACCATGGGTATATCGGGTATACCTAAACATCATATGATAGGAATTTAACCTGATCCCTTCACTCTAATAATGAAATAACATGTATTGAGTAAAGCTTGCGTTTCAAAGCAAACAATAACTTTCCTTTGAAAGGTAAATTGTTACTTTTTAATGAGTGATCTTAGTCTGTTATATCTATTTCGAAAATATGGCACGGAAATCTAACGGTTAAAAGTAGATTTCACGGATCACCTAACAAAATCTACATGTGGTATAATATTCTGTTTACTCAAAGAAGTAGATATTTTATTAATTAAACTATTTAAAAGTTTCTAGATAAATTCAGAAGCAAACAAGTTCATAAATGTTTAGTAGGCGACCCAACCATGGGTATGTACACCAGCAATTGCGATAAAGCTTCAATAAGGTTGAAATCGGGGTTTACCACATACAAACCAAATTCTCAGGCCATGTCACGCACAACCAGGTCCAAATCAGAGTAGAATATGGGGAATGCAACATAAGCACGTGGATTACGATTTCTCCTTTACTTTTCATGTGCTCGTTGCATATTCATGAGGAGGTAGAGATTAGTATTTACGCATGCGTGGAATAACAAATAAACTAAAATAATGATCAAAATAAACCTAAGCTGGGTATAGTTCTGCAATTTAGAGTGAGTGATCAAAGGTCAACTTTGTCTATACAGGTATAGACAAAATTGACCTTTGATCACTCACTTAAACTTGTGGAACTATAGTTTATGGAAAATAAACCATCAAAATTTTTAAAAATCCAGCTTTCTGATTGGATGATAAAGTAGGACAAAGACTAAACTTAGTTTAAGATTTTTAAGCAGACGAATCTCTCACTGACAAAGCAAAATGTAAATTGCACCCGATTATGTTAACATTTAGACGGTTGTATCGATATTTTCTATTCATTCTCATTGGTACGACGACACCGGCAAGCTCGGATGTTTTTCACGTCAGCTAGATTATTTTTCTGTTTCTCGATCAGCTATCGAACATTGATTCTTGTCTTAGTGCCCTTGGGGACACTGTGTCTTATTAGAGATACTGTAGCTGTTAGTTAACATTATTTTTCTAGTTAGCGTAGTGTAATAGTACAATTATGGGTTTCTCCTTACCCCACCCACTTTTTTTGACCTTTACCGATCTCGTCCGCTTAAATTACGTCCCTTTTGTTTTTGTTTTTTTTAGTAATATCTTAGTAGGTATAGGTAGATTTTGTGCGGTGAGCCTTAAAATCAACTTTTTACCGTTAGATTCTCGTGCCATTTGTTCGAAATAAGTAAAACAGGTGAAACAATTCTTTGAGAAGGTTTAAAATTTACCTTTAAAACCAACGTTACTACTTGTCTTAAAACGCAAGGTTTACTCAAACATGTACTTTCATAATTGCAGTAAAGGGACCTGGCTAAATTCCTATCATTTGCTTTTTAATTGTACCCGATTTACCCATGATAATGGACTCAGCGCCTACGTCAGAGCTCAGTTTACAAAATACACCTATAGTGGTTCTGGCACTTGTTTACACCTTAATACTACACATTAAGTGTAGTATTTCAGAAAGTCAAACAAAATAAGGTGTTAAACAAGGGTCAGGCATTAGGAAGTCTTGCTTATTTTCCCCTTACAACTCAAATAGGCTTTTTTTCCTCTATTAAAACTTTGGCTTTTTCATCGACTTCCTTAGTAAGTAACTTTTTTTTTCTTCATACTGAAGGTCAAACCCAAGAGTCTGAGTCCCAGTATTGCCCATACTAAATTATTTTTTGTTGCTCAATTTAAGATAGCGTTCCGTGTTCTCAAACGTTCGTAAACGTTTCAAACAGTGTGTTTTTTTGCGTTTCATTGCATTTCATTTATTTATAGTGTGCGTGACCGCAAATCTTTAATATAGCTCTATATCTAGCTAGATACTAGTTAATATTAAATACTTAAGTGCAATAGAGTATTATTATATTCTGAGTTTAATATACACAGTGAATATGTATAACAACAGCCGACCACAATACCATAGTACAAATCAAATATACCTTTCTGCATATGCAAAGGCTATAAATGCAGGCCAGAGGCACCTGCTATCTAAAAACACATGACCCTACAGAGTCTTCATCAGACCCCGGGGGAGAAGTGAGGGGTTCAAACAAATTAGCCCCCTCACCCTCTCCAGGGGCATAGCCTCAACCCTGAAGAACATGACGCATAAAAAAGTTAGGCTACAGGATGGTGGCCTACTGGTTCAAATAAAATCGGCCGAACTGCTGGCCAGATTATTGAACATGACGTCCCTTGTCCTCTGTGGGATTCCTTGTACTACCTATACCCCAGACGGGACATGGTTACGGTCAGGGGCGTCATAAATAACATAAGCCCTGACACCGACCTCGATGAGTTTCCCTCGATGCTGGAGGCCGAAGTTGATTATAGTAAAATACCTGTTATTAAGGCCTCCAGGATCATGAATAGATACGGACAACCAACTCGAGCCGTCATCCTCACCTTGTTGAGAGAAACTCTGCCCGATGAGGTAAGGGTGGCCGGCTCGGATCTATATATTCCTGTGGCACAGTACATGCCTCCCCCCTAAGATCTTTTAACTGCCAGCAGTTCGACCATACAGCTAAAAAAATGTCCCAAGTACCCAACTTGTACCAGGTGTGTTGGCAATCACAATTCAAGGGGATGTGGGAACAGAACCCTCAAGTGTGCCAATTGTGGAGGGGCCCACTCCCCAAGATCCATTGACTGCGAAGAATACAGGCGGGCATCCCGCATTCAAGAGATGCGGGGTTCCCGCGGGTGCTCATGGGCAACTGCAGCGGCAATGATCACCCCTGCAATTAACCCAAGGGATTCTCCATCCTCCCCCCCCCTAACAGCTAGGAAGTCTCCAAACAAAAAAAACCCAGTCCATTTGGGATATCGACATAATAGATAAAATTAGCCAACCCACTGAAATTTCTAATACATCAAAGAAAAATGAAATGTCCCCCAAAAATGGACAACAACCCTCAAATCCCCCTTCTGAAGGCCCTAGATTTTTTAGATCTAATGAAAACAAAAGCACCCTGATGTATACAAATAATAATACATCACGGCCTATATTGAAGCAGCCAGAGGTCAAGACCCCTACTCCAGTTAATACAGCAGATGATAGTCTTATTATGGTTACGCCCCCTTCCTTTAACTGTTCAACACAAAATAGGTTCTCCCTGCTGGAACCAACTGAAAATAAAATAGTCAAGGCCAACAACTTAACTGGAGAAGTAAACCCCCCCCCCCCCCTCAATCCCCATCCAACAAATCGGCCCCTGGAGGAGGATGCAGCACCCCTAATATAGGGGATGAGAGCTCGTTCACGGATGTTTTCAAATTGGGAAGCACCGTGAATGGGAAGCTCATCCCTGAAACAGAGGCTGTGGCTGTGCAGACTGATCCATGTACAGATTACAACTACGCAAAACATCAAGAAACTCAGACCGACTCTTTAATCCAGGCCAACCAGACAGGGCACATTTCTATAAATGTGGACTGTCTGGTTGAAAATCTTAACCCTGATCCAAGAAACAGACATAAGGCTAAATATCATAGAAGCTGTTTCAAAAAGCCACTTTCAGTCGCCTACAACCTCTTTAACATACACAGCCCAGCCTTCTGAACAACCAGCACACCTGGAACAAAGACCAAAAACACCACCACCGCCCTTTAAAAGGGAGCCAAGAAAACCCAGTAGTCTGCCCCGACCCATCTCACGCAATACTACGCCCAGCCGGGGATTCCTGTCCTCACCAAGGAAACTTCCTTCTGAGGTCAGGCGTTTCAGTCTGTGCTCCCCAGCAAGGGGCAGAAAATCCTTCATTAAATATCTTAAAAATTAATTTTCGCGATGGCCAGAAACTTAAATATCATTTCATTCAATGCGTGTGGGTTAACAGCCCACACGATTACAGAAATTAAACACTTTTTAGATCTAAATACAGTACACATTGTCTGTATCCAAGAAACCAAATTTAATCCTGATAACATCAAGAGAATTTCTAGGTACGGATATGAATATCTTAATTATAAAAATAATAATGGAAACTATTGTGGAGGTATTTGTACCTATTTCAAAAATGGCATTAACTATAAAAAATTAGACATAGACCATGCTAGGGATCAAAATGGGGGGGGGGGGGGGTAAAAATTGAGACCCAGGTATTTTGAGTCTATGTAGATAAATCTCCTTTCACTTTGGCTACTATATACTCAAGGGGGTGTGACCTTGAGTCTCTAAATTATATCACTTCTTCTATTAAGGTTAAAAGTTCATTTAAGGACTGTGTGATTACTGTTGATTTTAACGCACATTATCCCGTATGGGGACATTCATGGGGAAGCAGTTTAGAGTGGGTCGAACAAAATAAATTTGTACTGCTGAACGATGATAGTCCAACCAGGGTAGATTCTGGGAGAGGCATTTTTACATGCATAGATCTAACAACCATCACCAGTCCAAGATTTGGCAATAAGGCTTTTTGGCAGGTTATCGATGATAACTGGGGGTCTGATCACTTTCCAATCCTTATATCAATACAAAACTTAGCAACTACAGGAAATTCTAATAACTATGAGAAGTTTGATTATGACAGGGCGGATTGGAATAAATTTAGGAAATTGTGTGAGGAGATCTCCCTAGCGGACGTCTATGACCCAGATTCAAATAACTTCAACAAAAAAATAACTGAAAAATTTCTGGCCATGGCGAAACGGGCTATCCCATTCACCAAAAAACTCCTTCAGACAAAAAAGGTGTCCCCTGGTGGAGTTTTAAATGCGATGATGCTATAAGGGAGAGAAAATTGGCACTTAGGAATCTAAAAAGAAATCCTAGTGAAGTCAACCTGTTAACTATAAGGATGCATGTAACCATGCTAAGAATTTATTTTGGATAAAAAAAACCTCAAAATTGGCAGGAATTCTGTGAATCATGCATAGTCAACCCTAAAAACTCTAAAAGATTTTTGGAAAAAATTCACAGAATAAAAGGAAACAACCATAACCCTATTCCAATCTTAACCTCAAATGGGCAATCTGGATCCACCCCCCAGGATAAAGCTAATATCCTTGTACAGCACTATGCTAAGGTCTCTAGTGAAAATAACCTTGACCCAGAAGTTTTGGCCTATCAAAAAAAATTTGAACAAGACCATTCTGAGGAATTAAATTCTCCATCTTTTGAAGCTGAAGATTCCCCATTAAACTTGGACTTCACTTTGCAAGAACTAAAAGACTGCATTCAAAGCAGGAAGAACTCTTCTGCGGGACTAGACAAAATCTCTTATTTACTATTTAAAAATATGTCCGATTCTTCTCTAAAAATTTGGCTTAATCTGTTTGATAAAATTTGGAAAGAAGGTAGCTTCCCCTAGGACTGGAAGCTAGCCTGTGTGATCCCTCTACATAAAAAAATAAAGACAAACATGATCCCAAATCATATAGACCGATTAGTCTCACCTCCCCCCCCCGGGAAATTGCTTGAAGGGATGGTGAAGACACGTTTGGAACGTCTTCTGGAATCTAAAAATATAATAAATCCCTTCCAATCTCGCTTTCGGAAGGGTAGAAGTAAAATTGATCAACTTGTGAGGCTACAACATGACGTTTTGGATGCTAAGAATCGAAAGCGTTATGTTCTAGCCATTTTTCTTGACCTGGAGGCCGCCTTCGATCTAGCATGGCATTCAGGTATCCTTTATAAGCTAAAACAGTATGGGATCACAGGACGATGCTTTCGGTATATTCGGGCCTTTTTGACGGATCGAAAAATACAGGTTAAGGTGGGAGATACTCTCTCGGATGCCGAACAGCTTTCTAGAGGTATCCCTCAAGGCGCCATGTTATCCCCTCTTTTATTCTCACTTTTGGTAAATGACCTCCCTGATACATTAGAGGGGACAGGGATGGTGGTCAGTCAGTTTGCAGATGATTCAGGCGGCTGGCTTAAGGGATCCAGTGGTCAAACCCTGCAAAAAAGGCACAAACAGGGCTGGATCTAATATGGCGCTGGTCACAACAATGGGGATTTAAAATTTCAAAAACTAAAACATTAGGAATTATTTTTGGAAACGGAAATTTGCGCTAAGTGGACGTATCTTTAGGCGGCACTAAAGTAAATTTTCAAGAGACAGTGACTTTTTAGGCATGCTTTTGGACAGAAAATTTTCGTTACTGCCTCACATTAAGCAAATTGCTGAAAAATGCCAAAAGGCCCTTAATTTGATGAGAATGCTAAGAGGGACAGATTTTGGCAGCAATAAGCAATCCCTCTTACTTCTATATACGGCCCGTTATACGTCCAAAGCTAGACTACGGTGCAATAGTCTATGCTTGCGCAGCAGACTCATACCTAAAAATGTTAGATTTGATCCAGAATAAGGCCTTGATTATAGCCCTCCGGGCGCTACCCAAAACACCTGCAGCATATATAGAAATAGAGTCTGGGATAGCCCCATTAAATTTGCGACGAGAAGAGCATAGTTTGAGGTACTGGGAATACATATCATCGTAGACATAAAATTCGAAATTTAAGAAAGAAGGTCAAAGGTCACCGACAAATTTACACACAATGTCAGAATCAAGTACGATCAACTTTCAAGCTTAATAAGGAAAATTAGATAGTTCTAAATCTAATGAATGGATAAATGTAATAAATATTTCTCTTATGTCACTATTCGAAATAACAATTCTGCTACTCTCTATTCACGACGACAAAGTCATCATTTACCAACGTCGTGCTTGTTCTACACGGTTCCAAACCATGTGTCTACACAGTTTCCAAAAATGTTTCTCCACTGGTTCAAAATAGCCTCAAAATCTTGTATCTCCACTGTACCAATGGAAAAATATGCCTGTTGCTGCACTGGACCGTTGTCCATTTACAAAAACTAAAAATGTCACTTTCCACAATGCTTTTTCAGGGATGTCAAAATCGGGATGGTTTGTGGGGGTTTGGGCTTACGATAGGTCGTTTGACACAGGTGCTTTTATTAGTAATGAATCAAATATTCTGGAATGAATCTTGCGATCACCGCTTCAATTTCGGTTTTTGCTATTTACCAAACTTTATCTACATGCTTCTACACTGGGCACTTTTTTACTGCACTGTACCAGGTATACGACTGTGTAAATAGTAAACCGGTACATGTATACAGGGCATCTGGTCATGGATCAGACGATTCAGTGTCAAAAACAGTTGTTACTACTTGTGTCCTACTGAGAGAGGGGATTTCATTATATTTCGAGTCAAAAAAAACAAAAACATAAGTTTCATTTTAAGAAATTTTGAAAAATTGTATTTTTTCACCCGAATATAAAGATTATTAAATAGGCGATTCAATGTATTGATTAACTAGTTCACGAGGGTGACCAAATATCGCCATTACAGTGAAAAGCATGGGCGATAACGGGTTAACACAGCTAACACGTGCACTCCAACTTTACGATTGAATTTCGCTAGTAAGTCGCGCTTTGCCGAAGGCATACGACCGATATTTAATGTATTTAAATCACAAAGGCTAGGTTCAGGTCATTATGCTTCCACTATACACAATATCGCAGTTATAGCCTTGAATTGACTGTCTCATTTTTCTATGGTAAAGGGAGATAACACAGTTCAATTAGCTAGAATAAAGAATTGGATTATATCTCTTCTTTAAGGTCTGCTGAATATCACGGGCCTCATTTGATTTTTGAAGTCATTGTGGCTACAAGCAAACTCAGTGTTCAGCTACATATCTTGTACTTAAGACTCTGTTCTGCGTATGACCAATTGGTGCAAACTGTTTGCAAATTATACCCCGCTTTGCACGCAAACGCACGTCTAAAGCAGGGTATAATTTTGTTACAATTTGCACCGTTTTGTCATTCTGAACGCAAGACTGATGATACTGTGTAAATAATACTCCGAATCGCTGCTCTTCGCACCCAGGAAGTTTTGAAAATGCCATCTTTGGACAGTTGTCACTGCATTGTTCAACTGGTAGCTCGCTGCCTAATATCACTAAATCAAGGAGGAATAGGTAATAGACCTCGGAACATGGGGCCGGTTTACTAATTAAACTTATTAAGAAAAGGCTTATCGTAAGTCAAAATCACAAATCGTAGCTGGCGTTTTCATTCGTTGTTAGATTCTGCCTTGGGATACCTCATTAGAATCGCCTTCTAAGGCTGATGCGTTGCAGATTCTTTGTTCAATTACTACTGATGAAGCAAATTAAGTTTTTGACTTACGCAAAAAAATGATCGTGAATTTTTAGTAAAACAGGTCCCTGGTGAAGCCATGATAGCCCGTCGTTACGCGCGTGGGTTTACATGACGTCACAAACATCAACGTTACCGCGAAAGATGACGTTGAGTTTAGTTAAAACCCTTTATTTTATATCGATTGGGACCAGTACTCACCCAAAATATCATTCGGAACACCACTTGGCTAATCTCACGATCAACCTCGGATGTACATAGACGGACCATTTTTAAAAATTACGGGAAAACCGTGGAAAAACTCGATGACGTCAGTTTAAATGGCGTTAGCCCTCGAAACTGTGAGTGAAAACATTCGACGTCGCCAACACTACTCGTTTAAGTCACTGACGTGAAACCATCGTATCCATTCGGAACATCACTCGGCCATTTCCGTAAACAGCAACAGACCTCGGATGTATGTAAGGCGGATGGGGATGGGTATTTTTGAGCGCTCATTCATTCCAAACAATAACTGAAATCGATCCAAAACGCCCCAAAATGACCAAATAAGGTACAATGATAGCTACATTCAAAAATCAATATCTAAAGACAGAAAAATCGCGATTTCACTGACATATTTGTAATTATAAACGTCTGACTGGTTCGCGAAGAAATAGAAAGATATTTTAAGAAATTGTATGCATATTAGATTAAAGAGAGGTAATACGTATAGCTAATTTTGTCCATCTTGAACAAAATTAACGATATTGAATTACCTCCCTTTAAGTTTACTCATAACTCACTCAGCCCACTAATTCAATTTCATTCCTGTCAATTTCGCGATGCTATTAACTGTATGTACCTCAGCCGTTTTGTGAATTTGTTTCTGGACGTCATTCGGAACATCACTCGGTCATTTCCGTAAACTACAACATACCTCGGATGTATCTAAGGCGGATGGGTATGTCACGAAATTGTACATTTTGTTAGGCTGAAACAGTATACGAAAAACTAGCGAACCGGCGCTATCTTTAGATTGATATTTTTTACAGTAAATAACGGCTGAAAAATCCAAATTTTTGAGAATGACAATCATTCTCAAAAATTAAGATTTTTAGCCGTTATTTAAGAATCTAAAGTTATTTATATAAGGATAAGATGGTTTCACGTCAGTGACTTCAAACGAGTAGCGTTGGCGACGTCGAACGTTTTCACTCAAAGTTTCGAGGGCTAACGCCATTTTAACTGACATCATCAAGTTTTTCCAAGGTTTTCCCCTAATTTTTGAAAATAGTCCGTCTATGTAAATCCGAGGTTTATCGTGAGATTGGTCGAGTGGTGTTCCGAATGTCTGGACGTATAACAAAATTCGTCATTTTGCGCGAGATCATTATGAAACGTCATGACGTCATTTTGTTCAGGTGACTCCGCTTAGAAACCGGTATATCGCATTTGGTAGCGCGTCAGACTGTCAGTCTAAAGGGCCCAGGTTCGATACCCGACGGCGACACTCATTCTTTCCGACTATTTGTCTCCCATCAATGGTTTGATAATCACAGACCTATGTGGGATAGCAGTTGGAGGCTAGGAAAGGGTGTACTGGTAGCACTGGTGAGAGAAATACTAGGAATCCCTTGTTAGGTGGTCCAGACGCCGCGATTTACCTGAAAAATGTTGAGATCGGCGTGAAAACTAATTCAGACAAAAAGACTCCGCTTAGCAATATTCAAAAAGTGTGAAATGAACGATATATATAGGATTTATATTTTGGTAATTTCACCGATTCGGCGGTTAGATTTTCAAGTGATAATCTACCGCTTTTCTTGATAATCAGCCGAAAATCATTTAAGAAATCTATATCTTGGCTCGCCTTTTTTTGGTAATTTTTGTAGGTGTCCATGTAAAACACGATACATAATGAGACCTTTCCAAAAAAATGCAATTAAGTACATGTATATGTTCTTGTATAAATACTCGCAGAAACCGTCTGATCCATTATATGAAATTTAATAAGGTCTATATCATAATTATATGGGAATCGTTTTATATTGATGATACACAATGTACATAGAAAATAATTGATACCGATGGCTCAGCTCGAAAATGTCGTTTCTGTATATAAACGTTTCTGTATAGGCAGTTACAATTGCTTCGTGATGAGCCATCTATATACTTTCTTTGGACTCCAAACCCTCGTAACTATATCTTCCTCATTTAAATGATTTATTGGATTTGTCGGTCCGATGACGACTTTTATAAGCCGAATGTACAGTTAATAACATATGATGATTTAAGTAGAGCATCATATTTAACCTGGGTTTATAGTTGTAAAGTTGAGTTGCGCGATCTCGACCGACTAGATTTTCTGCACAAAAGAGGGAAGTTCGGGACCTTGTCTATATTATACATTTTGATAAAAAAAAATAAGTATAAATATTTTTTGTGGTCAAGTTTTGGCAAAATTTTAAACTATCCCCACCCGCGTTGGCTACCTGCGAATAACATCGTTTGAAAATTGATAGAGTGAATAATTCTGAAATGATTTTTGAATGAAATTGAATGGGCTAGAGGAGTGAGTTCTGAGTGAAAATAAAGGGAGATAATTCTGAACAAAATTGTGGATTTCTATTACCTCCCTTTAAAGCTGCTCTTGCACAGATTGGGTAAATGTGAATTTTAACATTTTTCGTAAAATCAATCGGAATAAACTACCCCATCATGTTGAAGCCTTTAAAATAACAAGATTCAATCTGGTGATGCATCGAAAGAAAGACCGATATACCCGAATTTAGGTTAGATTCATTCTAAAAAATAAAGTGACTACTAACGCTAAAAAAAAATATTCTTCAATTTCAAGCCAACTATTTTTGCTTGACATTCGGCATGTTTGTCTTATTCAATCAAAGATTAAGGTTAAAGTATTTGACAGCTAGAAACTTCATATCAATACAGGCAAAAAATGAAAGATTATTCACGGAAAATAACGATTTTGTAATAAATAGACTAGAAATAAATAGACTAGATACCTTACTGAGCTTGCCACTTCGAAAAAATAAGTTACAAAATTATTGAAATATGTTGTTTCTAGTGCCAATGCTTTGGGCCATTCTTCATAGTCTAAAAATACACACATTTCCAAAACTTAGAACAAGTTTTGTATTTTTTTCTATGAAAAACTGTGCAAGAGCAGCTTTAATAAAACTATCAGTTTCATGAATAGCATATTATTTCTTCAGGAACCAATCAGTCGCTTTCAATTTCAACAGTCTGTGAAATTGTGATTTTTGTTTTATTATAATTTTTTTTTTGAATGCAGTTTCAATTCCTATCTTTTTTAGTGTTTTTTTGGAATGTTTCTGAAGGGTTTGAGTGAGTGTTTGGAATGAATGGAGCGCTGAGTGAGCGAGTTAGAATGGATTTTAATTGAGATGATTGGCAATTTCAGGATGAAACACTAACTATAGATGTAGATTTAATTCATATTATCTTCTCGCATTCGGTCCTCCCGACCATTCAAAGAACGTACGTACGCTTATCTTGTGAACTCAACGCCTCCAACGTTTATTGTCGGATCTTGGTTGAATTTCCACAATATGTCACATTTAACATATTCGGGGTCAAGTTCTTTAACTGCTGCATCACAGAAAATGGGGAGCAATAATGTAGATTTTTCTTGTGGCGGAGCATATTCTTACAGCGACACCCTTGTTGCTACATGTAATATAATTTGCGTCAGTGTATCAATTTACACCCTCGTTAACGTCAAAATTGTCTCTTTATACGATGTTTAGGTACATTAAGCAACATCGTGAAATTAACAAGGTGAGTGATTTTGGAATGATTAAGGAATGAAATTGAATGAGTGTGCGGAGCGAGTTTTTGGTGAATTTAATGGGAGGTAATCCTATATCGCAATTTTTGTTCAGAATGAACAAAATTAGTGGTTTTAATTACCTCCCTTTATTAAAATATGCATAGAAGTTATGCTATACATAGCTTCCCCTTTCTTCAAGAACCTTTGAGACGCTAATAATTTGAATTATATCAGAGAAATCGCGATTTTTCTCTTTCGAAATTTATTTTGAATGGCGTTGTTGATTCTATATTTTCCAATGGGTTTTGGACGTTTTTGAATGGTTTGAGTGAGTGTTTGGAATGAGTCAATGGAGCGCTGAGTGAGCGATTTAGAATGGTTTTGATTGAGATGAATGTCACTTTCACAATGTTATTAACTGTCAATAAGCTTATCTTGCACTGATGGATCGATTCGTTGTACATGTGTATCGCAATGACTCTTTTTCTCAAATAGTTGCGCTCACTGTTGGGGCATAAGGCAGTATCCGCGGGGTTTTTAGGCTTAAAATACGCAGAATGAAATTAGGCGTGAATTTAAATGAGATTTGTAATACTTTGTATATAGGAATATTTGATTCCCCTGTTAGGTGCGAAATTTAATAGACCTTAATGGTGGGACACACTTCTGTCCCTTTACACGAAAAAGAACAGTGTCAGACAGGTATCGCCGCTTATCAGACCGCGGGGATTGCCATGGCTGGTAAGATCAACTTTCAGAAAAATTCGATTGTCCCTCGCTAAACAGTTGTAACTGCCTATTAAGATACATGCAGTTACTTCAGTTTCGCGAGGAGCCATTGATATGTTCTGTTTGGAGCATGGTCATTTCACGTTTAGAATATACCTTAAAGTACTGGGAACGAAGCGGGACTTAAGAAAAAAGGATTGAAAAGTTTCACAATTTATACATATTCTGTATCCCAAACGATTACTCTACCTTTGAACTTCATTTTCAAAATGAAATCTCAAGTTAACATCTGTTGGATCTAGTCTCAGCGTTTTGCACGTGCAAAATGGGTTACAATTTGCAGCTTCTTTGCACTGTTTGCCATCCATACACCCAATAGGGAACCTTCGGCGATTTTTACGGAATAGACCTCGGGAATAATGAAGGCGCAGACATTTAAGCGCGTCATATCGCACGTAGGTTTATGTGACGTCAAAACGTAACTGAGGATGACGTTGCGAAAAATAAAATCAACGTAAGGTTAAAACTGGGCATATTATGATTGTTGAAAACAAAACGCAGTGTATATTTCTGCATTTTTTTCTGCGTTCGGCTTTCAAATTAGATCTATATTATGCTAAAATGACCTCTACGATCGGAAAACATTAAAGAAATATATAGTTTTTCAAGCGTATAAACCAAAGTAACACCAGAGGTGCGATTTTTAGGATTAAGAATTTTTAAGATTTCTTAAGATTTTAGGTCAGGATATCTCGGGGTGCATCGTAGAATGTCAACTGAATCGCGCGAGGTAATTCGATTTAAAATCTTAAGATATCTTAAAAATCTTTATCTAAAAAACGCACCTCGGGAGCCGAATTACCTAAAAATGACCAAACACTACTACACTTACGTCCGAGGTACAGTTGATAACATCGTGAAATTGAGTATTATTCCAATCAAAACCGTTCTTAATCGCTCACTCATCGCTTCTTTCATTCATTCATTCATTCATTCATTCATTCATTCATTCATTCATTCATTCATTCATTCATTCATTCATTCATTCAATCAATCAATCATTCATTCTAAATACTGACTAAAACCATTCAAATACGCTCAATATGACAATCAGTATAATTTTAGCTTGAAATAAATCGCGATTGAAAATGCTAGCTTTTAATTGGTTCTTGGCGAAAGAAGGAAGCTATTTAAAAATAAACACTTTTATGCATATTCTATAAAATGGAGGTAATGAATATCGCTCATTTTGTTCATCCTGAACAAAACTAGCGATATTGGATTTCCTCCCTTTAATTTCACTCAAAACACGCTCCTCTCACTCGTTCAATATCATTCCGAACTCAGTCAAAACCATTCACCTTGGCGTTTTCACGATGCTGTTTACTGTACTTTCTAGTTTACGGAAAAGTCCGAGCGATGTTGCGAATGCCTTAAACCCAGGACTGGTCGGTTATCTACGTCGGAGGTCGATGGATAGGGCAAGCAATCCATCA
Source organism: Fragum whitleyi (assembly GCA_948146395.1). NCBI lineage: Eukaryota > Metazoa > Mollusca > Bivalvia > Cardiida > Cardiidae > Fragum > Fragum whitleyi. Next base: position 34,385,615 of record OX411544.1, read on the forward strand.
ATTGGCCCGTCACCGGATAGCAATTCTGACAAAGTGAAAGGAGACCAACTGTTAGTTGCTTTAATCGACAATTGCATTTCAATAATTTTCAAATTCTTTCTGTATACGTGGTAAAAGTATATGAATATATTACAAGGCAACGAAAAAAACAATAATTGGAAAATACAAGCAAGTTTATTCAGCTGAACACAATAACAAAATATTAAACAATGTAGCACGCCATTTTACATAAACAAAAACACAAGATTGAAGAATATTGCTTAGCAGAAGAACCTACGACGTGAGAGTGAAATAACCCCGTTGAGCAGATCTAGTTTTGGTTATTCCGCGGTTCTTATTACACTTATGATGGTGAAATAACGTCTTTTCGCCTCCGTTGAAATGACGCCATGATGAATACGTTGGCGTCATATTTACAAAATGGCATCATATATTTTACGAAATATGTATTATTGTACGATGAATTGCAAGAATATTTTAGATGATCTCAAATTGTTAGCAATCTCTTCTTTTAGACAGATAAAAACTCGCCGAAGCGTCGTCGTCATTCGTTTCATTAATTCGGTATTCCATGACCACTTATTCAATAACCCATATTTCTTTAATGTTTTTCGATGGTTTATCGAGAAATAACGGTAGATTATCACTTGATAATCGCACCGCAAAAGCAGTGAAATTATCAAAAACTTATACCCTGCTTTTGAGCATTTCATCCTATCTGACGTCATCTATGCGGGGCGAAATAAGTGAAGTCACAATGAACGTTGCATAGCAATTACGTGCAAAATTTAAATATGTCCAAGAAATTACACATTTTGTCTCATTTTTTTGCATTAAAGAAATAGTATAATCGTTTGTTTTTCGCGTATGATCGATTTGTATTTCAATTCGTGAACAACAAAAGCTTTATTTTCACTCGTGAAAATATGGCTTTTGTTGTTCACTCAATGAAATATAAATCGATCTATACTGAAACAAACGATAATCTTCTATTTCTTTAAAGCTATCGTTGGATTATCGAGAAATAACGATATATTATCATGCCATTATAACCGCCTACCCAATGAAATCATCAAAAACTTTTATCCTGCTTTCATTAATTTCTCCCTATCTTACGTTTAATAACATGAGTTCAAAAAAGTGACGTCATCATGAACGTTGCATGGCAATCACGTGCAAAAACGCCGCTTTTTAAGAAAATTCTTAATAAAATCTTCGCATATTGTCTCATTTTTCATTACAGAAGTAGGATAATTGTTTATTTTTCGAGTGAGGTCGATTGATATTTCATTTCGCGAAAAACAAAAGCTATATTTTTACGGGAGTGAAATAACGTCGTTTAATATTTTTGATAATACATGTGAGTTATAACACTTGTGTTTGACCATTTGTTATATTGTATATGTTTTGACGATGTTCCTTGTGTATAAATCATAAATAAACTTCTGTTCTGTTCTGCAATAACTGTGCAAATGAGCTCAGAGCGAATACATCACTATTTTGTTACCGAGAAAATGGCGGCATAAAGTGTTAATGATAACGTCATGCTGAAACGGTATTATTAGTTACGCCAAAATTTTGGAAGCAGATTTTTTTTTTTACAATTTCTCGCATAAGTCCGGATGATGTTATAATTAGAATATCAAATTTGCGCTCATACAATACTAGATTTATGAAATTCGTCATCTACATAACAAATAAAAACGCAGAGAAGCCTCGTTCTAATATGTTTATAAATGACTCGTTTAATAAATTTGGTTGTCAATGGCCACTCAATCAATATCCTCTATATATCTATTTATTTGGCGTGGACTCTTCCCAAGAAAGACTTGAAAACTCATTGCACGATTTATAATTATTTATCCGTAGAAGTGTCAGTGTAAATCAAATTGGATCTACGATATAATCCTCGTGTGTCGCAATTTTTGTATTATATTCGCCTTCGTTATAATTAATCAAAAGCAAACTTTGGGAAAAATTGATATTGTTTTGATAACAACGTCCTTTGCGAAACGGAAATGACGTCATAAGACACTCGGCACACTCTGATTCCTGGCATCCAAGCAAAACTGAGTTCGTGTCTTGCGTGAATGGCGCCGACTGGATAGGTCCCGCTAGAGTTCTTGTGTTATTGTTTCTCCTTATTTGGGTTTGTCTTTGTACAGTACATTCACATCGTGCAAAATTGTACAGGATAATGGCGTACTTGTGTTTGATCTTTCCGTTTGTTTGGCCATACAAATAGGGATCAAGTGCGCTATTTAGAAAGATAAGGGCTATTCCGCATAGCTTCACCTGGTACAGTATAATAGACTCCCCGGTTACCAACTCAATGAATTGTGATATAACCAATGGTCCCCAGCACAATGCCACGGTAATACTGACCACAAAACACATCGTTACCGCCCGGCTGCCATTGTCCGTCTGGGGATCCACTCCAGGGGGCGGTGAATTATTCGCGATTTCACTATTCGAGCAGTGACTGTCAGTAGTAAATTGTTCATGATTCGTTTCATTTAAATAATCGGCATTCCGCACGGCTACCCCGTTGAATTCATGACAAGCCTGCGTCCGAACAATCCGAGCCATTAGTCCATAGCACAGTATAATTACAGTTAAACTGACCATTGTTGTCGGGGACAAGAAATACAACACAAAATGACTGGTTACGATATTCACATTGTCACCAGTAACCACGCTCTGGCATTTATTTATAACACCCTCCTCCCATGACGAAGTGACGAAGAATGTTCCCCCAAGAGCCACGGTTACGCTGATGATCCAGATGACGAGGATCACCATGGACGTCTGGAGTAACGTCAGAGATTGCCTCAATCGTCCCAACATGCGACAGTAACGATGAAACGCTATACACACAATACTTAATAAAGACAAGAGTCCACTGGTTACCCCTAGAAACATGATACTTCCACAAAACACTTTAGGTATTGTTGAGTCAGAGAACAGTAAAAAGAGGAATATCGGAGACAGACATGTACACATGATGAAATCTGCTCCTGCAAGGTTTATAACCAGCAGATCAAAATTGTGTCGCATACGTTTTGTTGTGAGAGCGTTAAACAGGACCACTCCATTACCAGTACAGCCAAGAAACAGCACAAATATAACGAGCACGGTACATACGGCCATCGTGGCCGTGTGGATACAACCTTTACCGACGTCCGGCATATCATGTCCGGTGTTGTTATCCATAGCGATAAAGTGATCGGGCGTTCTGTGTTTAACAATCTCTAAATCCATGGAAACATCTTCTGGCTTATACACAATCATGGTTATGAAGATTAAGTTATAGTTATGTTTCACTTTTTTATACTAGATTTCTTCGTAAAACGTCACATAGTTTTCACTTCACTCCACGTTTTTTTTTCGCATACTTCAATAGATTAATCCAATTATGCTTATTGTAAAATAGAATTCCGATTAAACGAAATATTTTAATCAATGCTTCGTTTCAAGTCAGGAATGGAGGAAAACGATTTCAGAATAATAAAATCCACAATCTTTTTCACACTGTCAACGTAAACGTTTTTACTTTAAATTGTTTTGGAATAAATGCCATCCTGAGCTTAAAAATTTCAAAACAGTACGTCCGAATGTTACAACGAATTGATCTAGAATATCGAAGCTCCACGAAGGGTTGTCCTGGTTCGTTTCGACTCATTTAATTTGGTATCGTAAAAACACAAGAGGATTACCTCTTCACATGTTTGAACCACGGCGTATCTCTGCCATCATCGCACTAAGGTTATTTCAATAACCTATCTAACGTAGCGTAAATCCAAATCTTCAATCAATCTAGTAGTCGGTGTCAATAAATTCGAATAGAATAGCGCCGTTTGTAAGTCGCAAATCGTCTTTAACCGTGATGGTATTACACTGATTAAATCTTCAAATAAATCATGATTCCTCCCTCACTTGGTTCGATTACTTTTAACCACTCTGTAGGGTGGCTGAAAAAGAAGATAGAGTTTATAAATCGAGGGGCCAGTGCAACACTATTGTAAGTGCCTATAAATATATAGGCACTAACAATAGGCACTAACAATAGTCCTGCGCTTACCCCTCGAAATGTTGTTTCAGAGATCTAAAAAGGTGGGTAACAATAAAATCATTGGTGGAGGAGGAAATCCTATGACGTGGGTACTCGCTGGAAATCCAATGAATACAAACAGCATAGGGGTTTGTGTAAGAATTCGCGAAATATCTGAATTTAAAATCCAAAAGACTCACATAATCTGTTGCGCTGGTTGTTTGTTTCAAGTGATTAAAGCCCGAAATCCCGACAAGTCGAACTCGGCTACCGAACTGATACCGTAAACAATCTATAAATAACATCATTGACTCTTTATCGTTAAATGAAAGCCCCTGCAAAAGGTTTTGAATTACTACTGAACAGTAAAGGGAATTGTGCTATATATTTATAGATCTAAACCCGGAATTACAAAGAATGCTTTGATTAAAAAAAAACAAACACACACTATTTTTGATGTGTTGAAATTAGGGTATGAAATGAACATGTAATCGATTTTGTTTTTTCATTTGAATATTTTGTTAATCTTCAATGGAACAAGTATTTATGAAACGACATCTACAGACAAATAATTTAGAGAGAGGCTTCAAAGATCAATTTTACAATGAAAATGATTTAAGGCGATAACGGATTTTCGATGCTCACTTATATTTGCGGATCTAAAACAACTATGAATAAAAGTTCCTTTAATGCTTTTCGGTAGATTATCGATAAATAACGGTAGATTATTATTTGATAATGTCACCGCCAGTGAAATTTTCAAAACCTTGTACTCAGCTTTCGTTCATTTTAGCATGTCTGACGTTATCTATGCGGAGCACAATAAGTGACGTCACCATGAACGCTACATAGCCATCTTGTGCAAATGACGCGCTTAAAGAAAAAATGTCTGAAAAATTCACTTTTTTTATTTGTTCTCACTTAAGCATAAAGAATTTTTCTAAAAAATGTTTGTTTTTCGAGTATGATCGGCTGATATTTTATTTCGTAAACAACAAAAGCTATATTTTAACTCGTGGCTTCACATAGGCCAGTACAGGAATCAAATTCAAGAACAGAACAATTGACTCAATGACGAAATCAATAATCAACTACACACACATTTTTAAAGATTTATTTTATTTGGCAAGTGCAAAAACATATTTTATTGTGTGACCGAGCGAGTTCAATAACAAATCTAAAATTAACGAATTTTGAATCTGGTTTTTCATTTTATACGTACATGTATATGGAGAAAAAAAAAAAAGAGAGAAAAATTTATCTTCATTTCAAGAACCAGCCGAAAAAAAAAAACGTTTCAGATTTATTTGAGGGTTTGTGGTAATGTATTCGAGTTAAATGCACCGGAATAATCCAGCCCGGTCATTCAGTTATTTATGCAATTGTTACCGAAATATACCACCCTATTGGTGTAGGTCTATTATACACCGAGATATTTGTGTTAGAATTTTATCCTTTACTGATTCAATGACACCAAATGATAATAAATATCCCGTAAAGAAAGAACATTATTAAAAAAATCTTTTCCAGACGACCGGCAGTTTTACACCGAACATATATTCCGAATTGAAATCTGTTAAATCAGTGAACCGCTTCTCTCCTCAATCTCAATACCCGGGGCCAGTTTCATCAAAACATTTAGGACATATTTTTGTCTTACTGATGACTTACGAAACAGTTGCAACAACAATCACTTTGCATAGGTATAGATAGATTGGTGATACGTGATTTTTGAACTAAATATGTAGTAGGTAATAGGTAAGACAAAAATACGTCTTAAATGTTTTGATGAAACAGGCCCCGGCCGGTCGAGAAATTGACTTAAGAACTTGGTAACCCATTATGATAAGGATTTAGTTTCATTCCTTAACAAAAACAATAAATATTCGCTTCATTTAATAATCAAGTATTATATCCTGTTTGTATAAGAGATCCTTAATTAGATCGCAAGGCTTAAGGTCTTTGTTAATTGTATAGATTGATTAGCTAGGAGTTAGTCTTAACAGTCAATGCTGTATATTCATCTAGGTTTTATGTGTTCGCACTCTGTTTGAAGTTTGGCACGAAAGTTGTGAAGTTCCCCACAGCGTTTTCTTCTAAACTTTATAACTTAATCTCAGTATTAACACATAGTACAGTGCTGGCACTAAATAAGACAAAATATTTCCAGCGTACAAGAGAAACGTTTAAGAAATGGTTCCCCTGCTTTGCACGTGAATGAACGTGCAAAGCGGCTGACCATTTTCATTTCAAACGTTTGGGAACGTTTTCATCCTTAAGGCACGGCACGTAAAAAGGGTATCTATAGATGCTCGCGAGGCTTATCTTCTAACTATTAGAATCCTTAAAACAAAGAAACACAAATATCCCCAATACAGTATATTTTCTTATCTTTGACCTTGAAAGATGATCCCCAACCTTGTCACATGACCTTGGTATCTTCAGATGCGTATTGATGAGATCTATCATCATGTCAAATATGAGCCTTGTATCTTAAATAGGCTTTAAGTAATACGCCATGTTAAATATTTTACGTTTTACGTATAGTAAGGCTAACTGTAAGAAAGACGGGCGGACAAACATACAGACAGGCGATTAGAGGTAAAACAATGTACATCCGATCATTCGTTGCGAGGGGAAAATGGTTAGAGATTGATCCCTTGACCTACCACATTGTAGTTCGGCACATACTGACTGAAAAATTTGATTAAGAGAAATCAAATGAAAATGAATATTTGAAAAAAATCGTCGCACTTTTGTAAAAGTTATATTTACGGAAATTTATAACCCAAGAAATAAGCCTGTCGGCATCGTACCATTGCCTAGTATGACTGAGCTCTTGAAAGCGACTCTATAAGCTTAAACTTTCGTCGCAATGGAAATTAAATAAATGAGTATAATTTGAAAATTTTAATATCGGTATTTCGGTTGTTAAAATTTGAACAAAGCCCAATCACAAATTCAATTTAGCAAATGACGCACAACATGAAATTCATACTGCGACGAAAATTTTTTTGTTCTAAATGAAATACACCTACCATCGTCTTTGGATTTTACTTCCCGTATTTCATGATCTATGGGTCCGTGTCTTAGTATGCCATTTCAAACGTCGGTGTTCTTGACAATCTAGAAAAAATAGAAAATAGAATTTTGTTGTTATTGTAAATAAAAATAATAACACTAGGATCTTTTGAGGATGTTTTCACAATCTAAAACATAGCGAGAAAATTTCATGGCAATAAAAGATACCGAGAGATACAAACAGACAACGTAAAGATTAGTGTTTTTTTTTTTTGCGTGTATCTGCCAAAGTCCACGATTGGAAGTTTTATGATTATGAATGGACTGGAATCTGATATCAATCAAATACAAACACACAACAATATAAGCTGTTTAACTGCTTTAAAAATCGATCGTTTCTTTAATGTTCATAATCGAGCGATTTTTTTGACTGACAAAATGAACCTTTCTCTAAAATCGAAAAGACACGAACTTGAATTTTAACATACGTTTGATTATCCACACACTCAGTATCCCCTGTTTTTGTTTCGGATAAAATGATCAGAAAAAAAAAAGATTGTCCATACTAAATGACGAACAGTCTGACGCACGGAGAACAAATCTTCGGTTGCGCCATCAGGGGGCAAAATATTGTTTTTGAAATGAAATTTGTGTGTGACATTTTCAAAAATTTCATGTGTGCGTGATAGAGAGACATTAAGCAGCACGGACAAAAGTGTCGATAATCGTACAGGATATTGAAAGATTACTTGTATTGTAAATATATCCCGTGGGTCTATTATCATCTACTGGGTGAGCAGTTAAGACTCTGATCAGACTGTGCGTATGCACAGGCTGATCTGAGTCTAAACGTTGCACTTATACATGTATGAAGTTTTTCTGGGGGTTTTGAGTAAGGACTTATTTTCCCTAGCAATCTATTGAGTTCGAAGTGAAGACATTGATCAGACTGTGACGATACGAAGCTTATCTAAGTCTTAACGTTTCGCAAAATTTATTTCTTTGAAATGTCACATGTATAAGCTTATAAATGATTTTTTTTCATATTTCGCTGAAATATACCTTAAGCTGATCATATCTTATTTCAATATCCCATATATTCAATTATCAAGATTTTTAAACTTTTTCCGGCATGCTATAGATTTGCAAACGCCGAACCGATACTTTCTTATGAAAAGTAAAAGAAATAGACAGTTGCGTTTTGGTCTGTTTTCTAAATCCTGCATTTCTAACTAATGGTCTGTCAGAAGAAATGAATTACTGTAGAACAGAGAAAAATGTTTCGATGTGTTTTCCAGTCTTCCCTTGGTTATGTAATGTACGAGAGCTTGGTGTAACAACGCGAGATTTAAGGGCGAAATTTTCGTAGATAAATATTGCTTATCCCTTTCTTATTTGAGCTATAACTTTTCTCTGGGGAAGACCTTAATGGTTACTACAATTAACAACATCGTGAAATTGACAAGGCGAATGATTTTGAATGATTCTGTAATGAAATTGAATGAGTGCGATGAGTGAGTTTAGAGTGAAATTAAAGAGAGGTAATCCAATATCGCTAATTTTGTTCAGGGTGAACAAAATTAGCGATATTTATAACCTCCCCTTAATAAAATATGTCTACAAGTTCAATAAATGGCTAACAATTTCTTCAAAAGAAAAAAGAAAATCAGACGCTTATAATTTCAATTTTGTCAGTCAAATTGCGATTTAGTCGATCTATATTTATTTTGAATGCAATTGTTGATTTTATCTTTTAAGTGGTTTTGGGGTGTTTCTAAGAGGGTTGGATGAGTGTTTGGAATGAATGTTTGAAGCGCTGAGCGAATGATTTTGAATGGTTTTGGTCGAGATGAATGTCAATTTAACGATGTTGTTAACCGTTTTTTATATATTTTTTCTTCGACTGGAGAACCTAACAAATTGCCCTGCGACAGCGATCAAACGTTATATATGTAAAAAGTGCTTTAATTTCTTCAAATAGCGCATTCTATAAATTTACAAAAAATGAATTAAATTCGACACAGTTGGTAGTGTATGACAAAAAATTACATGAACATTGCTGCCCCAAACCTATGTAATTTTAGCATGTGCGTGGTATTTCTAATAATTTCGTGTGTCATGATTGGCAATCATTCAGAAGCCTAATCAGGCACAAAGAAGTATTTATCTCATTCTCCTATTATAAATATAGACATTAATTCAATAGCTATCTAATGATCATATAGTGAAGATTCTGATCATACTGTGCGGATACACAGGCTGGTCAGAGTCTTAGCGCTGCTATTAAGGCAGGTATCTCTGTGTAACGGATCATAAATAATCTACGTTGAGAAACAGTGAGGTAGATTACAGTAAACAACATCTTAGAATTGACAAGGTGAATAATATTGGAATTATTTTGGAATGAAATTGAATGAGTGTGATGAGTGCGTTTTGAGTGAAATTAAAAAGAGGAAAATCAATACCGCCATTTTGTTCAGGATGAACAAAATTGGCGACATCCGCTACCCCCTTTAATAAAATATACAAGCAAGTTCTATAAATAGCTTCCTATTTCTTCATGAACCAATCAGACGCCTAAAATTTCAATCTTGTCAGTGATTTCCCGATCTTTTCTATCTATATACATTTTGAATGTAGCTGTTAATTGTATTTTTTAATTATTTTTGAGTGCTTTTAAGTGGTTTGTGTAAGTGTTTAGAATGAATGAATGAATGAATGAATGAATGAATGAATGAATGAATGGATGGATGGATGGATGAATGCATGAATTAATGAATGAACGAATGAATGAATGAATGAATGAATGAATGAATGAATGAATGTATGATTGAATGAATGAATGAGCGATTTGAAATAGTTTGAGGGAAAGACAATTTCACGATGTAACTAACTGTATGTTAAAAGATATCGCTTTTATGGTAATAGGCTTCTGCCTCTCAACTTACAGTTAAACTTTCAGTTTATCACATTTTATTACCTATATCTTTCTATGACGTCGACGTTTGAGCCACCCTGCAAGGAAAGTGAAGATAAAAACCATTTCCTCTACACACAATGTATCTTTCGGCGACTGACAATTTGTATTTATCGTTTAAATATCACTATTTACAATATCTGTTAGGTGTAGTGGTGGTATATTCTAACCTAGTTTGAGTTGTTATATACATTTGTCTAAGTTAATGCAAAACTGAGAATGGGCACGAAATGAAATTTCTCCTGAAGTGCCCTATCTCAGGAAAGAAAGAGGCAGTACACTTGGATCAGATGATCACGATATTCCATGTTAGCTTTCAAAACAACCAGAAAGAAGCGATATTGGTTTCCCTCCCCTTAATATAGTTCAATTCAAAACTCATTCCTTTCACTCATTCAATATCATTTCAAAATACTTTAAAAATGAATCACATTTTCAATTTCACGATGTTGTTAACATTATTAAATGTTGCGATTGAACAGGCGTCAAGAACGATAATACGGCATGGGTAGGTGCTACAGCCGCCATGATATAACTGCAGTAATGTCGAAAATGGTGGTAAACCCAGTACAGACAAAACATATGTAGCTTTGATATAGTCTATAGATTATGATTAAGTTGTACCCGTGAAAGCTTCCCAATTCAATCCATATCAACAATATTAGGAAATAAAATCTCGAATGCTATTTTCTCGCTCAGCAGGTCGTTGGCAAAATAAAACAGCTGCGTGCCTGCGTATAGCTCCAGTTCGATGGATATGCTTTTGATGTCGATGAAAGTAAAGTACCCCAGGTTTAACACTATTTCTTGAATGTTTATGATCTTTTCGTAAGACTGTATTAATCTTTTTCCCAGTCATTAGAATTCTGATTTTGTTTAGTCTTTAAAGCATCAGCACGTAAATATTAACCGTTCTCTTATTATTCACAGCGTTTTGCAGACAGTGTAGACTAAGATAAGCCTGCACAAATGTCCAGTCTAATCTTAGTCCCCACTGCTTGCTTTCTTTTTCATTTTTGATAGAAAAACTTCAGCTAAACTACGTGTATTTGTAATGTCCGAAAAAATGGATTGAAGTAAACAATTTCTTTAAGGTGACAATTTATTTTAATAATTCAATTTTTATCCTTGTCTCACAAAAATAATGTGCATATTTGACTTCAGAATTATGAATACCTCCACGAATAAAATTTTGAGTAAGCACCTATTTTGTACATTTCTATGGGGTTTTTTTTAAAGACAGAAGATACCGTGAGAAATCCAATATAAACTGCTTTATAAAATAGTCAAAGATTTTCTTTATAATATTTTTTAATTACTTTTTATATATATTAATATCCCCGACGGCGGCACTCATTCTGGTGTGAGAAATTTCATGACACCATTGATAGGTGCTTCGGCCGCCGTTTTACGACTAAAAGATTGTTAGAAGCGGCGTTAAACTTGATAAAAACAAACATCTAGATATTAATGGCTTAATGCAACAAAGTCGTAAGCGCCTGTTTTATATGCACTTACATATATGTAAGTATTTACGACTATTTTGCGCACAGTCCACGCTATGCACAAACGATTGTGAGCGTTTTGCAATGATACCCTGTTTTGCTTGTTTATACACGTGCAAAGCGGGCTATCATTTCCAAAACCTTTCGCGAACATTTTCATACCGAACACAGGTCACGTCCTTTTGACTCAAGAAGATGACAATTTTTTTCATGAAGATCTCATACAAAATTTTACAGACTAAATTCCATACCTCCTAAAAAAACACAAAAAACACCGATTTAAATTCAACCTAACAATTATACGATTTTAATCAGCGATTTTCTTTCCCAGAGGCGATTAAATTCTATTTCATTCTGTGAAATCTCAATTTCTGTCTATTCGAGAACATAATTCATCAACAATCGGGTATTAAACACCATTTAGCAGCCCTCTCTCACAGCATTGTGGCGACAATGCATAAAACTATTCTTGTACTAACCTTATTGCTTTTATCATTTGTATTAGCTTTATCGTTCATAATTCGGTAGATTTTATTGGCTTAGACAAATGCTTTTATATGGAAATCATATTTATTTGACATTACACTTCTCAAAAGTTCGAAGTGACCACCGTACATTTCTTCGCTTTATACAGATACGTGTATAATACAGATTTTTCTTTCGCTATGTCTTCATTCAGTCACTTTGTCGTCTAATTGTTAAGTAAAATAAGCAACGGAGGGGGGGGGGGTAGGGGGTTGCTTCAAGACCGAATCAAAACCCCGAACTATCAATTTAAAAATCAGATGATCACGATATTCCATGTTTGCTTTCAAAACAACCAGAATTAAGCGATATTGGATTTACTCCCCTTAATATAATTCAATTCAAAACTCACTCCTTTCACTCATTCAATATCATTTCAAAATAATTCCAAAATGAATCACATTTTCAATTTCACGATGTTGTCAACATTATTAAATGTTGCGATTGAAGAGACGTCGAGAAGGACAATACGACATGGATAGGTGCTACAGCCGCCATGATAGAACGGCAGTAATGTCGAAAATGGTGTTTAACCTCGTACAAAAACAACGTATGTAGCTTTGATATAGTCTATAGATTATGATTAAGTTGTACCCGTGAAAGCTTCCCAATTCAATCCATATCTACAATATTAGGAAATAAAATCCCGAATGCTATTTTCTCGCTCAGCATGTCGTTGGCAAAATAAAACAGCTGCGTGCCTGCGTATAACTCCAGTTCGATGGATATGCTTTTGATGTCGATGAAAGTAAAATATCCCAGGTTTAACACTATTTCTTGAATGTTTATGATCTTTTCGTAAGACTGTTTTAATCTTTTTCCCAGTCATTAGAATTCTGATCTTGTTTAGTCTTTAAAGCTTTGGCACGTAAATACTAACTATTCTCCTTCTGTTCACAGCGTTTGCCTTCTGCGCAGAAAAGTTTGGCAGACAGCGTAGACCCAGATTAGCCTGCACAAATGTGCGGTATAATCTTAGTCCCGACTGCCTGCTTTCTACTTTATTTTTGATGGAAAAACTTCAGCCAAACTATTTGCAATGTCTAAAAAAATGGATATTTGTTTGAAGTAAACAAGGATTGTAATTACATATAAAAAAAAGCTTATACTAGCGCACCATAAGATGGACTTGTACTGTTTTCTTTAAGGTGACAATTTTTTTGAATAATTCAATTTTTAGCCTTGTCTCACAAAAATAATGTGCATATTGGACTTCAGAATTATGAATACCTCCACGAATAAAATTTTGAGTAAGCACCTATTTTGTACATTTGTATGGGGTTTTTTTAAGACAGAAGATACCGTGAGAGATCCAATATAAACTGCTTTATAAAATAGTCAAAGATTTTCTTTATAATATTTTTTAATTACTTTTTTATATATATTAATATCCCCGACGGCGGCACTCATTCTGGTGTGAGAAATTTCATGACACCATTGATAGGTGCTTCGGCCGCCGTTTTACGACTAAAAGATTGTTAGAAGCGGCGTTAAACTTGATAAAAACAAACATCTAGATATTAATGGCTTAATGCAACAAAGTCGTAAGCGCCTGTTTTATATGCACTTACATATATGTAAGTATTTACGACTATTTTGCGCACAGTCCACGCTATGCACAAACGATTGTGAGCGTTTTGCAATGATACCCTGTTTTGCTTGTTTATACACGTGCAAAGCGGGCTATCATTTCCAAAACCTTTCGCGAACATTTTCATACCGAACACAGGTCACGTCCCTTTGACTCAAGAAGATGACAATTTTTTTCATGAAGATCTCATACAAAATTTTACAGACTAAATTCCATACCTCCTAAAAAAACACAAAAAACACCGATTTAAATTCAACCTAACAATTATACGATTTTAATCAGCGATTTTCTTTCCCAGAGGCGATTAAATTCTATTTCATTCTGTGAAATCTCAATTTCTGTCTATTCGAGAACATAATTCATCAACAATCGGGTATTAAACACCATTTAGCAGCCCTCTCTCACAGCATTGTGGCGTCAATGCATAATACTATTCTTGTACTAACCTTATTGCTTTTATCATTTGTATTAGCTTTATCGTTCATAATTCGGTAGATTTTATTGGCTTAGACAAATGCTTTTATATGGAAATCATATTTATTTGACATTACACTTCTCAAAAGTTCGAAGTGACCACCGTACATTTCTTCGCTTTATACAGATACGTGTATAATACAGATTTTTCTTTCGCTATGTCTTCATTCAGTCACTTTGTCGTCTAATTGTTAAGTAAAATAAGCAACGGAGGGGGGGGGGGGGGGTGTAGGGGGTTGCTTCAAGACCGAATCAAAACCCCGAACTATCAATTTAAAAATCAGATGATCACGATATTCCATGTTTGCTTTCAAAACAACCAGAATTAAGCGATATTGGATTTACTCCCCTTAATATAATTCAATTCAAAACTCACTCCTTTCACTCATTCAATATCATTTCAAAATAATTCCAAAATGAATCACATTTTCAATTTCACGATGTTGTCAACATTATTAAATGTTGCGATTGAAGAGACGTCGAGAAGGACAATACGACATGGATAGGTGCTACAGCCGCCATGATAGAACGGCAGTAATGTCGAAAATGGTGTTTAACCTCGTACAAAAACAACGTATGTAGCTTTGATATAGTCTATAGATTATGATTAAGTTGTACCCGTGAAAGCTTCCCAATTCAATCCATATCTACAATATTAGGAAATAAAATCCCGAATGCTATTTTCTCGCTCAGCATGTCGTTGGCAAAATAAAACAGCTGCGTGCCTGCGTATAGCTCCAGTTCGATGGATATGCTTTTGATGTCGATGAAAGTAAAATATCCCAGGTTTAACACTATTTCTTGAATGTTTATGATCTTTTCGTAAGACTGTATTAATCTTTTTCCCAGTCATTAGAATTCTGATCTTGTTTAGTCGTTAAAGCTTTGGCACGTAAATACTAACTATTCTCCTTCTGTTCACAGCGTTTGCCTTCTGCGCAGAAAAGTTTGGCAGACAGCGTAGACCCAGATTAGCCTGCACAAATGTGCGGTCTAATCTTAGTCCCGACTGCCTGCTTTCTACTTTATTTTTGATGGAAAAACTTCAGCCAAACTATTTGCAATGTCTAAAAAAATGGATATTTGTTTGAAGTAAACAAGGATTGTAATTACATATAAAAAAAGCTTATACTAGCGCACCATAAGATGGACTTGTACTGTTTTCTTTAAGGTGACAATTTTTTTGAATAATTCAATTTTTAGCCTTGTCTCACAAAAATAATGTGCATATTGGACTTCAGAATTATGAATACCTCCACGAATAAAATTTTGAGTAAGCACCTATTTTGTACATTTGTATGGGGTTTTTTTAAGACAGAAGATACCGTGAGAGATCCAATATAAACTGCTTTATAAAATAGTCAAAGATTTTCTTTATAATATTTTTTAATTACTTTTTTATATATATTAATATCCCCGACGGCGGCACTCATTCTGGTGTGAGAAATTTCATGACACCATTGATAGGTGCTTCGGCCGCCGTTTTACGACTAAAAGATTGTTAGAAGCGGCGTTAAACTTGATAAAAACAAACATCTAGATATTAATGGCTTAATGCAACAAAGTCGTAAGCGCCTGTTTTATATGCACTTACATATATGTAAGTATTTACGACTATTTTGCGCACAGTCCACGCTATGCACAAACGATTGTGAGCGTTTTGCAATGATACCCTGTTTTGCTTGTTTATACACGTGCAAAGCGGGCTATCATTTCCAAAACCTTTCGCGAACATTTTCATACCGAACACAGGTCACGTCCTTTTGACTCAAGAAGATGACAATTTTTTTCATGAAGATCTCATACAAAATTTTACAGACTAAATTCCATACCTCCTAAAAAAACACAAAAAACACCGATTTAAATTCAACCTAACAATTATACGATTTTAATCAGCGATTTTCTTTCCCAGAGGCGATTAAATTCTATTTCATTCTGTGAAATCTCAATTTCTGTCTATTCGAGAACATAATTCATCAACAATCGGGTATTAAACACCATTTAGCAGCCCTCTCTCACAGCATTGTGGCGTCAATGCATAATACTATTCTTGTACTAACCTTATTGCTTTTATCATTTGTATTAGCTTTATCGTTCATAATTCGGTAGATTTTATTGGCTTAGACAAATGCTTTTATATGGAAATCATATTTATTTGACATTACACTTCTCAAAAGTTCGAAGTGACCACCGTACATTTCTTCGCTTTATACAGATACGTGTATAATACAGATTTTTCTTTCGCTATGTCTTCATTCAGTCACTTTGTCGTCTAATTGTTAAGTAAAATAAGCAACGGAGGGGGGGGGGGGGTGTAGGGGGTTGCTTCAAGACCGAATCAAAACCCCGAACTATCAATTTAAAAATGTCATAAAACTAAAAGTTTAAAACATAATTTACTTTTTTCCACCACAGAAAAACCCAAATCCTTTCCCTTATACAGGAATATATCAGTAGTAAAACACTTTTATCCTTCCCCCATACATGTAA
This sequence comes from Fragum whitleyi, assembly GCA_948146395.1. Lineage (NCBI taxonomy): Eukaryota > Metazoa > Mollusca > Bivalvia > Cardiida > Cardiidae > Fragum > Fragum whitleyi. Next base: position 34,402,249 of record OX411544.1, read on the forward strand.
ATCAAAGCACTGAAAGTAACGGAGGTGGACGTTTATTGTCGCATTGTGGTAAAAATAACGGGACGAAAAAGGAAAGTATCCATGTAAATATATGATTAATATATTTTGTAATATTTTGACCAAAGTTCGGCAAGTTTCAATGTTATTGCAAACTTTAAAGGAAATGCACTATTTTGAAATGCCTATGTGTACGTTAATTATACAAATGGAATTTAGCATTAATACCTGACATTATTTTAAGAAATATTTATGACCCGTCACGATAAAAAGGGACCGACGAAAACGAGTTTGAAAAAAAAGATTGGTTCCAGTACCGGTCAACAAAAGGTCGCATTTTCAAAAATATTTTTTGCATTACCAATATCGTCCCTTTTTAATGGCGGGTCACATTTATAATCAGGCGCATCCAGCCCTTTTTCACATGAACTGTTTACTTCATATGTAATCTAAAAACATATTCTCCGTTTCAAAGTAATTAAGAATGTGATAAGTTGTGATAAGTGTTAATGATAATTAGTGACTTTCAAAATGTACACATCAACAAATAGTACCTAACAACTATATTGATAAGGAACAAATGATATCTCGCAAATACAGCTGCGGCTTCAAGGTTAATGACATAATCGGAATTCTATATCCAAAACGTAGGTTTATAAGTTCGCATTTGCGGTAACTTGTCTTGCGTGAGTGACAGACATAGCGATGCCAGTGCTAGGTTTCTAAATTATCGTAACAATAACTAGTGTATTGAGCGGCATTCTTTATCTAAATGTGGCGTGTTGCATGAAATTTGAATTGCAAGACTCTGTTTTGCTTAAGTTTATTCATCTCATGTTTACAATGAAGATTGGCTTAACATATTATAAAGTCTGAATGAGAAAACGAATCTTTCGCTAAAATAACCGTACATCTTTCCTTATGTGTTAAAAAAACCTTTTAAGCGTGTTTTTTTTCATCTTCGTACATGAACACACCTCTAGTTTTTAATTCATAGACGGTGAAAGAACTAAGGGTACATAACACAGAGCAAATGTGTCGTCTGCTTATCACTCTACTAGCAGTTTCCATGATCAAGTTACATCGCAGGAACGTTAATATACTAAACGTTTTCTCTTAGACAGCGGGCTGCAAATTCAGATACTATACTTTTGCCCCCTTTAAACCACTGGAAAACCCAATAGGCGAACCACCGCCCTGTACTTTAATAACATTCTTATGCGAAAGTTTAAAACGCGTGGTTAAGGATAAGCAGCTGATTTAGCATTTAAAAGGAGTCTTTAAATAAATTATAAATTGTATAGAATTCTTGCTTAATGCCATTTTCAAAATGCACAGTTGTTTTGCAGAAACAGGTCTTGAAGAAAAGAAAATTGAATCCAAGTTGGAACTACTTTTTTAAAAAAAGCTATTAATATCTGACCGGATTTCTCTTACACCCTAACACTGGTAGACGTTAAAACGTCATCCAAAAAATAGAAATGCTATAATTATCGATAGGCATAAATTCCTAAATCTAACCAGAAATGTAAACTAGAAAGCCATGAATGGCTTGAGTCGCTCCACAGGCTTGAAATTCTTGTAAAAGCAAATAAATGTTTTGACTAGATTTTTAGATATTTGGGGTTCTACTGATGTTGAAAATGATTTTCAAAGTTTCAACTATATAACAGATAGAGAAATGACCTCTGCTATTAAAAGACATATTTTCCATCAAATCAAAATAATTTTTGACTGCATGATAATGAGTCACCCAAAGATCATACCAAAAATGTTTGATTGATATCCATCATTTACATTCTGAGAAAATGTTTTTCATAGTTTCCACTATTTAACATATTGAGAATTGACCTCCACCCATAAAATGTATATTTTTCATCCAATCAAAATAATTTTTGGTACACTGATAAACGGTCACTCAAGTATCATTCCAGTGAAATTTAATTGATATCCAAAAATCAAATTCTAAGAAAATGATTTTCAAAGTTTCCACTATATAACATATAGAGAAATGACCTCTGCCCATAAAATGCATATTTTTCATCCAATCAAAATAATTTTTGGTACACTGATAAAGTGTTACTCAAGGATCATTCCAGTGAAATTTGGTTGATATCCATCAGTTACATTCTGAGAAAATGGTTTTCAAAGTTTCCACTATATAACTTATAGAGAAATGACCTCCGCCCATAAAATACATATTTTTCATCCAATCACAATGATTTTTTGTAAACTGATAAAGGGTCACTCAAGGATCATTCAAGTGAAATTTGGTTGATATCCATCAGTTACATCCTGAGAAAATGATTTTCAAAGTTTCCACTATATAACATATAGAGAAATGACCTCCGCCCATAAAATGATTTTTTCCATCCGATCACAATGATTTTTTGTAGACTGATAAAGGGTTACCCAAGGATTATTCATGTAAAATTTAATTGGTATCCATTGATTAGAATCTGAGAAAACTCACTTTTTACCATATTTGGAAATAAGCCACGCCCATTAAATCCATGTTTTTCATTGGATCAAAATTTCTTGAACAACTTTGAAAGAGGGTCACCCAAGGATCATTCCTGTTAAGTATGGTTGAAATCCATCCAGTAGTTTCTGAGGAGAAGATTTTTAAAGAAAAGTTTACGACCGGACGCACGCACGCACGCACGCACGGACGGACGGACGCACGACGGACACAACACCATGACAATAGCCCTAGTGGCTTTCAGCCAGTGGAGCTAAAAAACGAACCCACAAATCCTCACTTCGAAATCGAAGGCCATCTTACAATCTTTTTTTTTATTTCAAAACTATTGTTGTGAAATTTCTTTGCTCCTTTTTTTATGTTAAATTCGTAAATGATTTGGCGCTATGATGTTAGTAAAACCGTTCCATCAGCGCAGATTGGCAAGGGTGATACTACTCGCTAGAAAGTTTTGCCAATAAATAATAATGTCCGTAGACATCGTACAGTTTATAACATCGTAAAATTGACATTTTCTCCCGTCAAAACCCTTCTAAATCGGTCAATAAGCGCTCCACTCATTTATTCCAAAAACTCGCCCAGTGCACTCAAAAACGCCCAGAAATTACCATCAAATCCTTTCTTAGCCTACAGCTGCTATCACATAAAGGTAAACGATTTTCAAACCATTGGTGAGAGACAAATAGGCGGAAAGGATGAGTGCCTCCGTTGGAGTATAAGTCGTAAATAAACTTCTGTTCTGTTGCTAACTGTAGCTCACCCAAACTGCTGCTTGTCACAAACAGCACTTAATCAAAGATCAAAGGTCAAGGAGATTTTTTAATGCAACTGTCCAGAATCTAATGTATATCTGTTTGAGAAGTTATCAAGAAAATAGAAATATTTTTGTTTTAAGAACATGTAAACTGTAAGGTATTAGTGAAAGCCTACACAGCCTGATGAAGTTACTGGTGGAATTTCATAGTATTACATGTATTTCAAAGGTTAGTCATCTGTTTAGTGTATTTATGAAATACAATTGCCCTAGCTATAAGCACCCAGAAAATAAATGAAAGTTTAAAGCAAAAATGATCCCAAAATAAGTCAAAGGACAAGATCATAGGGTCAAGGATCTTGGTCACAGGTTATAGCATATCAGCTGATGATAGTCAATACGAAGTACAAGCATTTTGAAAAAAAATAAGCAAGGTTTAAGTTTTTAGTCAAGACAAGACAAGACAAGACACATATTTTAATTGCTTTTAGGCCACCGGCCCATACAAAACATATGAACATTTACAAATAACAATCATTTGTATACAGTGTGTCATTGATACATGTTATACTATTTTATTACTTATAGTGACGTATCCTGCGTGTCCATAAATTGTCCTTCTGATCTAGTATGGAAATTGCTTCTTTTTTCATTTCCTCAAAATATCAGTAAAGCATCCTGTAATTCCAATACTCGTAACCACAGTTTTATTAAAACTGTAGTTCAGAGTTTTAGAACTATGATGTCCGAATCCTTTGAGCTTTGTTAATCTTAGGAATTATATGAAAGAATTCGATTATGTATCCTCTGCTAGTGCTGATAAGTATTTTTTTCGATGTTCAAAGGCATGTACAAGATATGACGCAACTGCTCTGATAACATTTTCGTTTTTTGAGGACATTAGTAGTGTAAATTTGAATATGTTTGCATTTTCAATATATTTTTTTGGTATATATTTAATTCGTATATCTTTATAGAAAACGCACTTTAAAAGAAAATGATACTCGTCTTCAATATTTCCACTTTGGCAAAGTTTGCATATTCTAGCTTCCTTTGGTACTTTTTTATGCCTTCCGGTTTCTATAGACAAATCATGACAAGAGGTTCTGAAATTAACATAGCATTTTCTGATTTTTTTAATATCCAAAACATCTAAATACTTTTCATATTGAAAGCTAGTTTTGTATAAAATATATTTTTCTAATTTTAGGTTTGAACTTAAAGTTGAATGCCATCTTTGTAGAAATGTATCTTTAATTCTTTGGGTGAATGATTGGATGAAATTTGTTTCATGGGCCACCTTTTGTTGTTCCCAAACATATCCAAAGCCATTTTTCTGTAAGCAATTTTTAACATATGTAACCCAATTTTCTTTACCGTTAATATCATCTAACACCATCATATCATAGCATTTTTTCACGTATCTAGTATTCTTCATTTTCAAAATTTTCAGCCAATATTTCAAAACTTGCTTGTGAGTTGTGATGTAAAGAGGAAACCTTTCGCACTCTCCTAAAACAAAATAATTACACGACCTTTGACTCGCGCACATAAATCTTTTACAAGCATAGTATTGACACCTTTCAAGTTCATCGTATGTGCTAATTCCCCAGATTTCTGATCCATAGAGAAGTTGTGGTCCAATTTTGGTATCAAATATTTTAAAGAAAAGTTCTTTCTGCATATTACCATATTTGAATAAAGAATTCAATATCAAATTTAAAGATCGTTTTCCCTTTATACACAGGCTTTTGATCATCTGTTTCATTGAATTTTGTTGAGTAAAATTAAGGCCTACATATGAAAACTGAGGCACTGTTTCTAATTCAAGGTTACGATATGTCCATTTTTCAATTCCTGAGCGCTTACCGCCGTTTTTAAAAACAACGATTTTTTGTTTTTGAAACATTTACCTTGAGATAAAAGTCTTTGCAAAAATCAGATAGAGCGTTTAGCTGCAATTGTAATCCTTTAACTGTATCTGACATTAAGGCCAAATCGTCTGCAATCATAAGCAAATATAGTTCGACGATATCAGGATGTAATTGTATGCCACGTATATTACTCTGTTTAAGCCTGTTAGAAAATTCGTCAAGGAATAGAGAGCTTAGTATGGGGCTTGCCAGACAGCCCTGCTTCAACCCAATTGTATTTTCTATATAATCGCTAAGATCACCATTTTGTCTAATTGAAACTTTGACATTTTTATACATGGATTTTAAAGCATTGAATAATTTTCCTTTGACTCCTTTAGTTTTTCAAATTTGCCATAAAAGAGGCCTACTGATAGTGTCGAAACACTTTTCAAAGTCTATGAAAGCTACATAAAGTTTTTTATTGCCTTTTTTCAAGGAATGTGTAATGACCGAGTTCAGGACAACTGCATTATCGATAGTCGAATAACCTTCTTTAAATCCCATCTGGTTTTCCGAGATTAAGTCAAAACTCTGAACATAAAAACTGAGTCTTGATGTTAAAATTCTACAATATATTTTACTTAAAACATTTTGGAGTGTGATTCCCCGGTAATTATTAGTATCATTTGCGTCTCCTTTTTTTGTAAATAGGGACAATTATTGATTTAGTCCATTCGCTAGGATACTCCGCTCTATCAAATATACGGTTGAAAAGTTTGACTAAAATACCTGCACAGCGTTCAAAACTATACATATAAAACTCCGGTATGATGTTATCCGGTACTGGGCTCTTGCCAGTTTTCAGATGTTTAATAGCCAAGTCAAGTCAAGGTCAAAAGGTGTTTAGACTTGATCAAAAGTGAAAGCCTATCACTTGTTGAGTAAGGATACTTTAATTAAAATTAAGAAAGCCATATGTATAAGCACTTGGTAAGCAAGGTTAAAGATTTTTTAGTCAAGTTTTTGGTCAAAGTTTTTATAGGTACAAAAATGGTACAGATCTAAGTCAAAATGTAAAGGGCCCTTGGGGCCCGTTTTACTACGTTTCTTACGAAAAAATCAATCGTAAGTCAAAAACTCAAATCGTACTTGGTGTTTTTTTTTATTCATTGCTAGATTCTGCCTTGTAATATCTTATTGGAATAGTCTTTTGAAGACGCTTCCAATGACATATTGCAAGGCAGAGTTCCATATTTAGTTACTTCTGTAGAATTAACTTTAATTTTTGACTTACGCAAAAAATGATCGTAAAATATTCGCCCTTGTCCTCTCTTTAAAACCTATCATCTGGTGAGTGTGTGTATGAAGAGTAGAAACTAAGGATGATTATATCATTGTATCATATACAAAAAATAAGCTATTTATTTCCCATTTACAAAAGTTAAAAAAAAAATAAATAAATAAATCTCTCTATAACTAAACCTAATTTACAATAAACAATTTATGGTGATAGGTTCTTGTAATAAATACAAAGTTACTACCATGTCATTTCATAATAACGCTTTTACATCTTATCACATAATTTTATTACGTGAACAAATGTGTTTAACTTGGCTGATTAATTTCCCCTATCTAAGTACCTTTATGTTACAGTTTGAACATTGTAAAATTGACACTCACTGCGATCAAAACCGTTCAATATCACTCACTCAGAGCTCCGTTCATTCCATTCACTCACTAAAATCGATCAAAAACACTCCAAAATCATTGGAAAACATTTACGAAAACGTTCAAATGGATCGACATTTACTTCAAATCGATCAAATTCTTCTACGATTTTATTGGCTGGTGAGGATTTTCAAGTGTCTTGTTGGGCAAAAAAAAAAGACATTAACAGAAAATTGTGTATATCTTATTAAAGGCATGTAATAAATATCGCTAATATTGTTCATCTTGTTCAAAATTAGCAATATTGGATTATCTCCCTTGAAATTCACTCAAAACTCGCTCCACAGACTCATTCAATTTCATTCCAAGATCATTCCGAGGTCATTTACCTTGTGAATTTCATGAAATCGATAACTGTACTCTGATTTTTCAGTGGGCCAACTTATTTCTGACCCTGGGCGGGTACTGTTGCCCGCAATATCAGACAATCTCTCAGAAAGCGGGATACCAGCTCTAGACTAGACTATTCTGATATTCGACAGAGAGACCAGTCTACACCCGACCCGAAAGCGGGCGAGAAATAAGTAGGCCCAGTGAATTACTGCAACTTTAGTGTCAATTATCAAAGTCGCTATGGATTTATATTTAGAAATCGAATGTCAACTTTTTGACTTCAATGACATTTATTCACTAGATGAAAAGTTGGGCTTAATATTCAAGTTACTAAACTAGTCTTGATTAATTGAATACAATGGAATTGCATATGATACAAGGAACAAATGATACTTTGTTGTATTTTTTATGCAACATTCGGAGCTATTTTCTTCGACCCAAAACATGTTCTGCTAAAATTTAAATTGTTTAAAAATGCTAAAATTTTGAGAAATTCCAACCAGACTGGCTGGAGTTTTATCTACATTACTGTAAAACTAGAAATGATTATGCGCGATTTAAGTTCGCGTGATTTGCGGGAGGGGTGAAAACGCGAACTTTAAACGCCGCGAATAGCCCATTCGTCATGAAATCGCGAACTTTAATCGAATTTGCAAGTTTCCTTCTGAGAAAATCACAAGTAGACAAATAATAAATCGAGATTCAAATTTTACGGTTTCTGACAGACGTCTACAGTCAACATAATATAATCCAAGCAATGATGAAAGGATGTCACCGATATCCCGAGTGAAACAAGTCGCTTTTGATACTGTCTTTTTTTAATATATTTTTTTTTCAAAAAAGCTGTAAAGATCAATTTTGAATAATATGATTTCTAAGTCAAATATTTCAATTCGATATTAAAGCTGCTCTTTCACAGATTTTCATTGAAAAATACAAAATTTATTCTTAGAATAATTTTCAAGGCGTTAGTAGTTGCTTTATTTTTTTCAGAACGATTTTCGCTAAAGTCAGGAATATCAGTCTTTCTTTCAAAACATTTCCAGAAAGAATCTTATCTTTTTTCAAGGCTTCAACATGATGAGGTCGTTACTTCCAATCAATTTTACAAACATTTTCAAAAAGCACATTTTCCCGATCTGTGAAAGAGCAGCTTTAAGTCTATCCATCGAACTACACTAATAGATTTTTTTTATTTCGAGAGTGTTTTTTTTTCGACAATATACGCAAAAAGGTGTTAATTTTGCAAAATAATGTCACAACATTTCTAACCGCGAACTTTTCTAGGTTTACATTAATTAAGGTGTTAAACAGAAGGCAATGTAGGCTGAGATATACTGCATGTCTATTCAGGCTTGTCTTAGTCAAAACTGTCCACTAAATATCCAGAGGCTTGTTTTTACTAAACATTGTACGATCGTTATTGCGTAAGTAAAAAAGTAGAGTTGCTTTTACAGAAGTACATGTAACTAAATATGGAATTTTGTCTCGAAACATAATGCAAGGGGGAATCGAAGAATGAATGAAATTACCAGGTACAATTTGTGTTTTTGACTTACTTGTAATTTTTCTTAGGAAGTGTAATAAAACGGGCCCCTGTACACATCATCAATAACGCTTCAATAATTCAAAGGTAACATTGGCTGGTGTGGATTTGGAAGTTTCTGCTTTGTTTGTGTAGAACATACTACTATTTAAAGAACATTACGTTATTAGATCTATATCATATTTCATCGACAATTCCAATCTTTTAAATTCATCCCGACGCCATTCCAAAATGAGTTCTCTTTTCAACTTCACGTTGTTGTTAACTGTGTAAAATCATTGGCTCCTATGTGGTAAAAACACTGATAATAATATGCTATCCTATGTATATGAATAACAGGAAAATTCTTAAAAAGTATCATAAAGGAACCAATCTGGAGAAGAGGGACTATTATATAAATGAACCTGCGCGTGGCATTTCCAACAATTTCAAATGTTAGCCAAGCAAAGGCTCTAGCCTGTCTTGGCCAGAGTCTTTCCTTTACACTTCGTAGGTAGATTAGGTCTAGATGTGTCTTTGGGGTTGTTTTAACATACAACGAATAATGTTCACTTTCAACACTTAAACACTTTCAACATATCTTTTTATTGGTCATTTAGACCCATCAGGCTGCAAAAGGACGAGATTTTTTGCTCTTAAACACTATCTCGTGTGTTGAATAATAATTCTTTTATCCTATGAATTCAGTTTTGGGATAAATTATGTAATTGACATCAGCTATCCGACACACAAAAAACACACAAACAAAACAAACAAACAAACGATTCAATTTCGAATTCGAATAAACGCCATTATTTCGAAATACTTTCATTAAGACAGAATAAAGCAATTAACTATCCAAAAATTCTTACAGAATGTAAACCTTACAGGTCTGTATGCAATCCTAGACGAATTTCCTACAATTCGTTTAATATTGTACAACTCATAAAACTTTCCTCGCGCTATCATAGTAATATAGGAGAGAGAAAACTCCTAAACTGCACCGTAATATCTCAATCTATCAGACTCAATAAATCCTTGATGGAGTGAACTACCAATTCACGATTCCCATTTCTAGAGATTGTTATCGGGTCGTTATAACATGCAACGAATAATGTTCACTTTCAACACTTAAACCCTTTCAACATATCTTTTTATTGAGCATTTAAGACCGATATATAGAAGAGACGAACCTGGGCAGAAATGGATGATTGTGGATGCTGACTAGGGTTGATTTTTTTCGCTCTCTTACACTTTCTTACACTTGTAATACGAAAATTCTATCTTTTTATATATTTAGTTCAAGATACACTTTTTGATTGCCCACTGATGTACACAATTCAAAATTTGATATTAAATTCAATTTCAAACTCTAATTTTAAGAAAATTATTTCGAAATACTTTCAACAAGATAGAATTAATAATAATAATAAAAAAAAGTCTGAATGTAGGTCTTCTGGACCTGTATTCAATCATAGAAGAAATTCCTATAAAATCCATCTAACATTGCAAAATTCAATAAACTTTCCTCACGCTATCCCAGTTATACAGAGGAGAGAGAAAACTCGTGAACTGCACTGTGATATCTCAATCTATCAGACTCAATAAATCCTCTTGGTAGTAAACTACCAATTCACGATTCCCATTTCTAGAGATTGTTATCGGGTTGTAATAACATACAACGAATAATGTTCACTTTCAACATTTAACCCTTTTCACATATCTTTAAGTGAATTATATGTGACCGGTCATATAGAAGGAACTATCTGGACAGTGCAAAAAGTGTATATCCTTGTCACACTGCGCTGATAGCGCACGCAAGCTGACTAGGGTCAAAAATGTTCGTTCTTGTACACCTTTTCTGATTGAAAAATAAGTTCATTCTATCTTCTCATGTTTTGAGTTTGAGATGCAATTTTTGATTTATAACTGCTGTATCCAATTTAAAATTTTGATAGTTTCAATAAAATTTCGAATTCGAATTAAAGCAATTATTTCGAAATACTTTCAACAAGAAAGTTGAGTAAGAATTGACCCATTTACACACTTAAATATTACGGACTATAGATCCCCCATACCTGTTCACAACCCTAGACGAAATTCGTATAAATCCATTAAATATTGCAGAATATTTTCACGCGCTTTCACATTAACAAAGAAGAGAAAGAAAACTCGTAAACTGCACCGAAATATCTCATTCCCAATAAATCCTCTGGGTAGTGGACGATTGCCATTTCTAGAGATTGTTATCGGGTCTTTATAAGTCGCAACGAAGAATGTTCACTTTCAACACTTGAACCATTTCAACATATCTATTTATTGATCATTTGAGACCCATATATAGAAGAAACGACCATGGTCAGACTGGGATGATTGTGCAGACTGACTAGGGTCGAATTTTTCTCGCACTTGTACATTTTTTTTCAGAATGTAATACGATAATTCTATCTTCTTATATATTTGGTTTAAGATACGCCTTTTGATTGTCTGCTGATGTATCCAATTGAAAATTTGATGTTCAATTCAATTTCTAACTCGAATTTAAACAATTATTTCGAAATACTTTCAACAAGATAGAATAAAATCTACAAAACAAACCAAAATATTACTGAATGTTTATCTTTTAGACCTGTATTCAAACATAGAAGAAATTCCTATAAAATCCATATAATATTGCACACTTTTTTTAACTTTCGCTAGACTAGTAATATAGGAGAGAGAAAACTCGTAAACTGCACCGTGATATCTCAATCTATCAGACTCAATAAATCCTCTTGGTAGTGAACTACCAATTCACGATTCCCATTTCTCGAGATTGTTATCGGGTCGTTATAACATACAACAAATAATGTTCACTTTCAACACTTAAACACTTTCCATTAATCTTTTTAGGTTGTATAAATTTTCTAAAGCTGACGATACAAATATCTAAAAGTCTAATTTGAAAAGAGAGGTAAAACCAGAGGTGCACGATCGCCAGTTTTGCTCCACAGGTCTGAATCTACTCTAATGATTGAATACGATTTATTCATTTGTTAATCCATTTTAAGGAGAGGCAGCTCTAATGCATTTCATAGCACTAAAGAAAAGTTTGCTGTAGTAAAGTTAATTAAGTAATTTCTCTTGTTTTAGCAAGGGAACCAACTGATATTCAACAACGCTTCCATCTTAGTCGAACAATATCAATAACTTCCTTTCAATGAGTGAAAAAGCCAGTCAGAATAAAAGAAATTGGGCGTCTTTTATTAACTCCCTACCAAAATACCATGCTAGAAATAGATTAAAGTTTCCTTGAAGTGCAATAAACCACTACCAAAGCCCCAAAATCTTGGAGTAATATAATTTCGATTTTAATTTAATTTTGGAACAGTTCGATTGATTTCCAAACGATATGAAAGATTTGAGTGTGTGGTAGAAAAGCTTTAAATGCAGCGCTTGGCGTGCAATATAGCATAGTCTTGATCGTAGGAGGTGTCAATTTTACCATGCAACTAATTGTAGAAAGTCAGGCTGTTGATTGATTGATTGATTGATTGGTTAGAGTATAATGCCCCTTTCAACAATATTGCAGTCATATCACTGGGGCCGATGCACCTACCCATGGCTTCCTTTTGTTTCTCACACCAGTACAACCACAAGATTTCAACCGGGCCACCAGCTTGCCATCCCACGTATGCGTGCCACTTATCGTTCTCCCATTGGTGGTAGACAAAATAACGCAAGTCACAATGATTTTTGATGATATGTCGGATGAAAGTAGGTTTCGAACTTACGATTCCAGAAATGACAGCTGAAAGCGTCACCGATTGAGCTTATCGGGCTCGGGCTCGGGCTTTAGGGTAGTGGACCTGTAATAGTTCCGCAACATTTTTTAAGGAATGTACTTTTACAGCGTCAACCGAGGTTTCCTAATGAAAATCATTAGGAAACCTCGGTTAACACTGTTAAAGTGATTACTTCCGAAACGTTGCGGAACTATTATGGGTCCACTACCTAAATGATTCGTATTTATAAGATATGTCCATCAGAAAGGCGAAAATTCTGCAATTTTTTGTCAATCGATGGAGCACTTGACATTGATATCACTGATTCAATTCCAGCCCTGCGACTAAGATGACAAAACGTTGTGAAACTGTTTGCAAATTATACCCCGTTTCGTACGCAAGTTCACGAGTAAAGCGGGGTATGAATTGCAAACGTTTGCACCGTTTTGTCATTCTAAATGCAGGGCTCGGCTTACAAACTAACGGATAAGACGTCAAACCGAGGTCCCGTTAGACGGTGCTTTACAATAAGCACGTCATAGAATCATAGCTGATTTCAGGAGGAGTTCTATCAAGGTTCCTCATACTATCCCTTCTGAGGGCCTTGCCCTTATGGGCATATGTTACAGTAGCGACGAAAAATAATCTTGAATACACACAAATGCGAATAGCGTGTCTCGGTGATAAAGATAATTTAACACATGGATCTAAACAATTTATGAAACCCATTTAAAATAATTTCGAATGCAACAATTTAAAGACTTTCTCATACATTCAAAACAAATTAACTTATTTGATATAGAGATGTTTCATCTACAATTGCTTTGTATGCAATCTACTTCAATTTCTCAATCTTTCGTTTCAGTGAACAGAGGTACAAAAGCCCCCCCCCCCCTCCCTTTTTTTTATTTTATAAGCAATGAGTCAATGGGTGACAAAAATCTCGATAATACAGCTTAGTTAAAGTTTTGCGGTTTAAGATACCCATATTTTTTGTCTTTTTTTAAATAATAAATATTTATTTTTCATAGATCTTAAGACTTCATTTTTTAAGTCTTTAATTGATATTTACCTTCAATAAATGCCATCTGCAGTTTCTTTGGATTTGGACGAGTCTAAGTCAAGGCGTCTTATACAGGTTTTAAAATTGCCTATAATGTTTTTATTCTGTAGAAACCTTAATTTTTTACGATTTTCAATTTAAATTACTTTCAATTTCCGTTATCAGCAATTTCCCTCATTGTTTGATAGCAGTTTTAAGCCACTTTCAACAATTTTTCAGTTATATCGCGGCGACAGGAGCACCTAACAATGGATTCCTGGTATTACTTTCACCAGTACCTCAATCACATTCTTTCCTAGCCTCCAGCTGCTATCTCATATAGCAATTTGAATAGATCAAGCCTTTGTAATGCTGAATGAAAACTTGAGCAAAAATACATCATAATCTATTGATTTTTTTTTAAAATACGTTTTCTTTTTTCTTTTTTTTTTGTAAAATAAGGGAAAAAATAGGTTGTACAGACTAGGTTGCACATATGTGCAGCCTGGCATTTGTCTTTACCTTCTGTCGAAGCTAGACTATTCCTGGTTCAGAATGGCAAGGGTTTAATTGAGTAGCCTAGTAAAAGATTTAAGATTTACTCTCGTATGGACGGACAAATACCTGACTTCACATATGTGAAGGCTGATCTTTGTCTATACCTCCTGTCAAAGCAGGAATATTCCGTTTTCAGCGTAACAAGGGATCAATTCGTTGTAAGGTAAAAGATTTGAGATTTATATACGGGTTTCAGCCCAAATTCATCAGCTTTTTATCAGAGAAATGGTTTTGATATATATCTTTGATAAGATTCGCGTTTATGGCTCTATTTTCACATAAAATGAATTACACAGCGTTATAGCTGGTAATTTAATCTTAACTGAATATCATAAACGAAAAGTTTAATCTATCTCTTTTAGGGCTTGACTTACATAAAAACGTACTTTTTTTGCTCGGATCTTAGGCGTTGAATACTTCGCCACACATCGGAATCCGGCAGAGGTTAACAACGGGACGAAAAATACTTATGTGAACCGTTTCAAAAATTGTTATATTGAAATACACATTGATCAGTCTTGGTCTTGATTAAGAAAAAAACAAAGCAAGATTTCAGCATTTCATACGTTTCGTGTTCCCAAAATACATATGTAATATATCTGTTATCTAGGAAAACCTGTCTACATAGCATCACTTGGCAATCAGTTGTCTTACCCGTATTTTCTACAATGATCTAGTTTTAGCTATTCCAGACTAAAGGAATTTCAGCTGAAAATTCAATGTGTGTTAGATTTGAAAAGTGACCACAAAATATTGTTGAAAGCATTGAGAAAAAGGGAGAAATTGCGCAAAATAAGTTTTTTCTCTTTTCCTCAATGTTTTATCACATATATACCCTCGGAGCATAAAATAATGTGATTTGAAGGAAAATTGTGACATAAACAGGTACAAAGAATCTTATTTCTTTTTCGAATTAACATCCTTTCCATTTTACCTGGAAAAGAAATTTTGCATTTTTAGAATGGCGTTTTTAGTGGCGGATCCAGAGGGGGTTCGGGGGATTCGTATGAACTCCCTCCGTATCTAAATTACTTCGTTGTAGTTGAAAATTCAATCAAAATTCTACAATACAAGATAAATGGCCCCCTTTTTGTAGTGGTTTTATCACAAGAACATGAAAATCTACAAATCAAAGATACCTGATGTACCGAATTTGAGCAATTAGTCCCATAGTATCCCTATCTATAAAGATAGGGATACTATGGGACTAAATACTCGAATTCTAGACTGACATCGAACCCCGCTTTTAAAAACTCTGGATCCGCCTCTAAGTATATTGTCATTGCATTGTTATCTAGGCAGGTTTTCCTTAATAACAGATCAAATCTCTCCATAACATTGCAAATATCTACAAGAGAGAGGGGATGAGACTCAATTTTTTTTTCCTTATCAAACTCTTATGTTGTGGGTACTCCTTAGTATCTCATTGTGAAGATATTTCTTAAGAGTACTCAAAAGCACATGGTTTGTGTTTACACGTATTATTGTAATATTTCCGTCTTATTGAAAATATATCAACTAACTGTACAAAAACATTAAATTTCTGTACAAAATATATCAACTTTCTGTACAAATACAGCAACTTTTTGTTCAAAATACGTCAACTTATCTGTAGAAAATACGTCAACTAACTTTACATTTATAAAATTTCTGTATAAAATATATCAACTTTCTGTACCAAAAACATCGACTTTCTGTAGCCACGGCCGACTTTGAACTAATAGGTAACTTATCTTTAGTGTCCGGAAAGTTTCTTTATCGAAAAAAGCAAACACGTATAAAGCCTACAACTCAAGCCCCGCATGTGAAGAAAACTAATTTTGGTACTAGCAAAACTGATTCTAAATGAGATAAAAACCCGTATTAATTTCCATCAAAACCGTATAAAAACGGTTAAGTTGCATGATAAAATCTCTTTTGCCATATACGTCGAAATAAGACACGTTGAATGAAGCCATGTTTTAACCAAAAAGTTGAACAGAGAACTGTAAAAATGAGAACTAAAATTGTAATCATATGTATAATTCGTTATAACTCATAAATTTTCTGACGAAAGAAAATCGTTGTAAGGACACTTTACGGTATTACTATGTCATTAAGAACGTAATTTATCATACATTGAAGCCTGTATTGACCTGATAATACCTGCCTGATAACATAAAATGATAAAAGGCAGTCTATTTTTAGAAACAAGTTACATACACTTTCGCCTGAATTTCTTTGAATTTTAAGGGTTTATTTAAAATTCAGAGCTGAAAATTGGTTGCATGATAAATAGAATAATATAGAACATAGTTTATTAGAAAATATCCAGAAGGTCTTTGACCCATGAGGATTACACAAATATAACATAATAATACAATACAATATGACGGACAACAACAAATACACATTTTGCATTACAAAGCTTTACGGATATACAGATATGATGAGAAATATGATCCACGCACTGTTCACCTTACTCGAGAACGAAATTAAGCAAGGTGAACGGTGGATATGAATAAATACTATTAGTCAATGAGTTTTTCATTTTTTAAGGGCATATATATCCAGTCAATTTACAGAAAGGCATAACCAGGGCTCCGGATAAAACCGTGGTTACAACTTTATGAAAGTAAACCGGCGATTTGATCAAATTATTTTCAGTGTTTACATTTGTGAAAATATGAATTAAGCAAATGTTAGTGGCGGTTTGTATCCAACACAACGTAACTGCAATTGTAATTAAAAAAAAACAAAAAACAAAAAAACTACAGCCTCACAGCATAGACTGTTATAAGTATAGAATATCTTAAGCCAACATGAAACTATGGAAATCTGTAGATACAACTTGGACTTTCAAACCAAAATTTTAAAAAACTTCAGCAATTTTTTAAGCGAAAAGTACTCATATAATACATCATACCTTATACAATAAACACAGTGTATACAAAAATACACTCTAAAGGGTTATAACTGAAACAAGGAACGTAGTTTTTATCTAGCCGTTTTAACTCTTGTCATGTTAAACTAGGCATATATGTAATCAAAGTGCTGACAGCCTTAGATGCACTTAAATTGTAATTGTAAGAAATATATAATATTCCACTTACTGGCTTAAAAGGGGAAAATAACACGTGATTATATATAAACTAAGGCATATGTGTAATCAAAGTGCTGACAGCACTAGACTCACTTAAAATGTAATTGTAAGAAATATATAATATTCCACTTACTGGTTTAAAAGGGGAAAGTAACATGTGATTGTATAGAAAATGAGGGCAGATTACTCAACTGCGGATGTGAAGGCTGATCCCTATCAATACTCCGGATTCGAATGCTACGTGCAACTTGAGAATATGCTCAACTCACATTATAGAGAACGTTATTTCTTAATTCAAATGATTTATTCACAAAATATCCTAATTTTCGAACAATCTTCTTATTTGTAGAAGTAATTAATTCTACAAATTTGAACATATTTGGTCTAACCCAAAAATATTTTGGTAAAATTTCCTTTCGTAATTCTAAGTTTATTTGACATATATATAAGTGACTTAAAATATCAATTAATTCTCATCTCGTCTGCGAGAAATTATCATGACTCGGCAAAGCCTCGTCATGATAAAATCTCCCAACCTCGAATAACATCGATATTTATAGACACAAACATGACCCGGCACGCGAAAAAGGACCATCAGGGAAGTGCGTAAAGTCGAAGCTTTTCGCACTTTCATAATTTTCTGAATCTAGATTAATCACTCTATCTCTGGTTGGCCTGTTCTAGAACCAATCTCATTTTCAAATATTTATTCTACGAAGATATTAGATGGCCCCCTTTTGCGTGACGGGTCACATATTTATTTTAAAGAGTTCCAAGATGGTTTATTTTTGAGTGATGGCGCACAAATGTATCAAAATAACTAGGCGTATTTTGAAATGTTCATTTTCGGGGGACTACGATTTGAGGCTGAAATATCTCTAGTAGTGGCTAAGATCGCAAAGTAGGCTATGCCTACAAAAACATTGCCATCCCCTGACGGCGGCACTCATCATTTCCGACTATTTGTCTCCCATCAATCGGTGATAATCGTAGACCTATGTGAGGCAGCTGTTGGAGTCTAGGAAAGGATGTGATGGTCGTACTGGTGTTAGTAATATCTGGAATCCATTGTTATGTGCTTTAGACGCCTCGATATGACTGTAAGAACGATAAAAGTGGTGTAAAGCACGTTTCAAACACACAAAACCTTGATTTCCATGGTCATCAAGAGATAAAAAATTCTTTGATTTAGAGATCTAGATTTCGACGATCCAGTATGGATTTCGATTCCCGGGAACGGAGCTATCGATCTTTAGTATTTTATAACCCCAAATAATCGGCGCTGACTTGTTTCTTTTCAAATGAATGTTACGAGAATATGTTGAAATATATACTAAGTTCAGGATGACAAAACGGTTCGAACTGTTTGCAAATTACATCCCGCTTTGCACGTGCACCTGCGTGCAAAGCGGGGTTTAAATTGAAAACAGTTTGCACCGTTTTGTGACCCTGCTAGGGCTTGTGTACATTGTTGCCATTTTCCTGGCAGGCGTTCTATCGTGCTGTGTCTACACAAATGCCTTGTCATCCGTTCATTAATCACATTAAACAATTTACTCCCAAGCCGTCCCCAAAAACAATGACGGTCTCTTTAAATTCACGAAGTCGATCATCCGATGTCGTAATTTAAAACCGTAATCATTCGTCATATCTCGGTAATCCGAGTCTACATCACGCAAGTCAATGAAATCCTTCATTCCGTTAATTTTGAAATCTTAACTATTTTTAGAGAAAAACAAAGAACTGCTTAAGCAACAGCGAACTTACAGCTGCGCACAAACGTTGGCTTTTGGCGGTTATGCAAATGAAAATCACTTTAAATTACTTAGTCTGGCCTCCTGACTCTTCTTTACAGTACCGTATTTTGGAATAAAGTCATAACAAAAAGTAAAATGAAGTCCCCTGTCTCTAAAAAGACGATTTTTTGTTCAGCACTTGTTTATACGAACTTGGATTAAAGAGGCATGTAATAGAATTACAATAAAAATATTTTCTGAAATGCTAGCAAAAACGATAAAGGCCAGTCTACATATTACTAGTAATCCAATATTTTTCTGTCCCGAATACCACATAATTTAATTAGAAACATATGCAATATTATTTCTGTTTATTTCCTTTCCTTTCGGACAATACAACAGTCGCACTTTTGATATTTTTTGTTAAGTTATATTATATATAGCTATATATTAAATACATTAAAAAAACATAAAAAACGATGGTTTAAAATAGGAAATTGTTAATAATTCTATAGTAAAATTATAGCACACTGCTTAACATCTTCCAGTCTTCACCTAGCCAAACGCGGTGTAAGCCCGATTAGCTCAGTTGGTAGAGCATCGGACTTCAAAACCATTTAAGTTCGACGGTGTGGGTTCAAACCCGGGCTGGCACACTAGCAAAAAACTAATTGTCTTTCGGATGAGACGTTGAACCGAGCATGTGGCATGTGCTACGGTAGCGACGACAAATAAACGGAAATTATAATATGACCTACGTCGCCGGAGAAAATAAATCCCGTTGAATATTTTTGATATTACACGGGTGTTATTACACTAGTGGAATAACTATGCAAATGAGCTCAGAGCGGATAGCAACGCTATTTTGTAACCGCGAAAATGACGTCATAATGTATATATTGTGACGTCAATTCCAAGCGGCGTTATAAGTTTCGCGAAAAATTGAAACGTTGAATTTCAAGAATTTTGACGATTTTTCGCTACAATTCGGGTCATATTATAAACAGAATATAAAATGTGTACTCATAAAATACAAAATTTATTAAACTCGTCATCTTAAACAGATAAATACTCGGCGCAGCCTCGTTTTTATCTGTTTATAGATGACTCGTTTAATAAATTCAGTATTCAATGACCACTCATTCAATATCCTATATTTCACACACACTAGCCAAACGCACAAAATCAATCATCGCCATTCTTCATCGTTAATTTCTGCTTTGACCGATGGTCTAGAAAAATATCTTTGATCTAGATTATATAACATTTTTCGTGCACAACACAGAATCTTCTCAAATTTATAATTCAATTCAATTATAAACCAAATGTAGGAACATATCTTAAGATAATATTACTACGTTGTTCTTTATAAAAACTTATTAATATTATCTTATATGTTCATACATTTATATTAGTACATATATGACAAGATAATTGCAGCTTTTATCGCAAGTTGAAATTTGAGAAAATTCTTAGTTGAGAATGAGAAATATTATTTTAGCGAGAACAACTTGATTACCAAGAATTTAGTGTTTTGTAGAAACAATTTAACTCCTCGTATTACAAAACCAGTCTTTTTTTAATCTAAAATATTTAACCATCTTACCTTAAATTCATCGACATAGAACGTTTCCACCGAGATCAAATACGTACATCCAATATACACATAAGAGTTGAATTTTCAAAGGTTTGGTCACCTAATTATAGTACTATTGTGATATATTTAATAAAACTGAAGAATTTAAAGATATAAACGACACAAGGTAAACTGTCCCTTTGATATATCGTTCACAAGTACTGAGATTTTGTCCCTAACAGAAAAGGCAATTTTCACGGTTCGTTCCCCGCTCAACGGGTGATCGGTAACCAGATAGAAAGACAAATGACATTGAGGGGACGGCTTAAAATGGTATTCAAGATGCATAAACCCCACATAAATCTCAAATTACAACAAATCATGATTTATCGGATTTTTCGTAAACTGTCTATTCAGTTTACGGCATCGTGAAATTGACTCTCGTTCCGATCAAAACCATACTTAATCCTTCGACCAGCCATCTAATCATTCATTCAAAAACGCTCACTTTCCGAACTCTGAAAAACGCTCCAAAATTGTTCAAGAACGCTTAAAAATCATTCAAAATGGTCAACATTTCAATCAAATAGCTCAAATACATGTAATTACATGGTATTGTTGTTCAATGTCGACTCTTTAGAGTCTGTTTGTCCGTGAAAACACAAAATCAGAAAGGTACGTAGATTATTTTAAAGGGAGGTAAAAATAACCGCTTATTTCGTCCAATTAGACAAATTTATCGACTAGGGTTTGTCTTCCTGGAAAACCAATCGAAATTCGCCCCACACTCTCATACTTTTCTATCCTTAACCATTCCAAAATTATCTATCTTGTCAATTTCACGATGTTACTGGTTAATGGGTTGCTCCTTATTTGCTGAAAACTATGTTTAATAAAATGTCCATTTTATAGCAATCTTTTAAAATTACCAAAGCCGGTCGACCTTTGCAAGCATTTTCGATATCTTTTGAGAAAAAAAGTGAAAGCATCATATCAGCTTTTTACTTATTTTGGTGAAGCGTTTTCAAATCTTACTCATATTCAAATGATATTCACTTCACGTTCTATGACACTTCATGGTGATTTATAAAATGAACAGTTTAGATCTTTATAGACCTTTAAAAGGTCTCTCTGGGGCGTTTATAAATGATGCGTTTATCATCATTTGACACTTTCCTTCATCGATCGCCGCCGCCGCTGTCGCACTCTGACTGCAAGATAGTTAAAAGCGGTCATAAATCCACTATTTGGTTTTAACATATTTTATTGACTTTATATGCTTTATATTAAAACATAATATACAAGACCATAATATTACAAGTATTTAGCACGGGGTCTGGCCACAAGTTCATACAACTTAGATTTGGACATTCCCTTTACTAAACTTGCAAAGTTTGCAGTCTTCATTTTTAAAAATTGTAGTCCTTATACTATATCCAGAGCAGTGAAGACAAGTTTTTTCCAGTTATAGAGAATTTACTAGCAATAATAATTACATTATTCATTACAATTTAAATACACTACTAACAAGAACAAATCATTGTCTAGGATATAATTGCTTACCGTCAATAATTATGGCTTATCTTTACAATTGACCTAAACATGTCGGAAATTGACCTAAGGAGATGATAAATCTAAAATCTAAGACGGCTAACCATCATTAGCTTTGACTTTTAAAATTTGAAGACATTAAATCAAACCTAGTTTAGCTTTGGAATAGAGTGATAAGTTAGTGTTATATATTCGACATAGTATTTTACAGGCTTTTGAGGAATGGCGTTTATATTGAAATAATTGTCCTGGACTAGATATTTATTGAAATTCAAAAAAGAAAAAAAAAAAATATCAACCATATAAGAAAGGTGTTTTGTCCATTGTTTGTTTTATTATATTCTTTCTCGTAATGAAATAACTTGATGATAATTTCATCTTTCTATTGGAGAAAAAATGCAAAAACGAATAAACAAAATATTTTCTTCGACGACGAAAATGGATACATGGTCGACAGCGATAAATGGAGGAAACTGAAACTTCGGAAAAACTTGCATTCACCGATTTACAGTAAAATTACCAAAATACACTGTAAAATGCACGGCATAGTTTTATTTTTCATTTATCTATTATTTATTTATTTTTTTTATTTGCTGTTGTTGGTAAGGGGGGATTAATGCGAATGGAGTTTGCTGAACAAGCAGAAAAACGCACTTGTAATAAGATCAGATCGAGGGGCTACTGCAACACTATTGTAAGTGCCTATAATATATAGGCACTTACAATAGTCTTACACTAACCCCTGAGATATTCTCCATTTAAATGTTTCCTAAATCGTGATTCCGCTCAAATGGATACGTAATTAAAGAAAATAAAATAACTTCTGAAATGGGTGATCGAAGTTGTTACATAATCGAACATTTCAATTAATAGAACAGAACAGAACAGAACATAAGTTTATTCGTAAGACTTGAACATTCATGTTTATCGTCATAATATACAAAATACATACATGTAACAATGACGGATTGAAGTACAAAACAAAGTAAAATAGGAAATATGAATCAGCGGAAGTTGGAAAAAATCATTGTAAAGAATTAAAAGGTTTGTTCATTTATGCCTTATGGAAGAATGTCTGAACTGGTAACTCGTGCGGGGTGATAGATGGATAATTTTATTATTCTATGATATTATATGATACACAGATAAAGTAGAATCATCAATATGATGAAGATAAATACAGTCAAATGAAGACACATTAAAATTCTGCATTGATATTTTAGAGAAAAAGATAAGTTTCCTATCAATCCATTTTATGGCGACGCCTCTACGGCCATTATATGATAGAGACGATTTAGAAAGTCAATATTTGATTTTCATTTCTCATTCTTTATCATTTATCAAGCATTAACCCTCTTGAATTTATCTTTTCGTTTGTGAAAAAAATTAAAGAGAAAAAATTATAGAGACTGTTCACCGCCAGTTTATGTCTGTAAATAATTTTCATTGAACAAAGTCGAAACATTTGAAAATTATACCTTCTGACGGCTACGATTTTCTTTTCAATAGACATTTTGAATAATTTGGACGATTGAATTAGGGGACGTTGGGTACTCAAAATTCCATGATGTTGTGAATACAATCTTTATTATTCGAATATATTGACATGAAGCTGAAAACGGAAAAATATCTATGCCAAACCTTTTCTGATCAAGAACCGGTCCCTTGACGTTGTGGATATTGCGTACGGTTAAGAACGTCGTGAAAATTACAAAATGAATGATTTTGAAATGGATTTGGAATGAAATTTAATAAGTGTGTGGAGCGAGTCTTGAGTGAAATTCAAGAGAGGTAATCCGATATCACTTATTTTGTCCAGGATGAACAGAATTGGTGATGTTTATTACCTTTCTTTTATGAATTATGCATAGAAGATTTATGAATAGCTTTCTGTGTCTACACGAACCCATCATAAGCTAAGATACTTTAAGACTTAATCTATTTACAAATCGCAAAGTGAAGACTCTGGTCAGACTGTGCGGATGCACAGACTGTCCAGAGTTTTTGCTTTGTGCACATATGACAATGTTGAAAATGTCACACACAGTCACAAATGATCTTTAAATGTTATCGAAAGGATCAGTATTACCCGCGCTTACTTTAAGCTCTGACTTGCTTTTTAACCTATTCCTGTTTTATAAATTGTTGGACCTGTCCAAATTCAAAGGTTTTGCAGACGAAAAATTAAAGTTGATTTAATTTGAAAAAATACCATTCTGTAGGGTAGAAAATAGTGTGGAAAAAGAAGAAATTGCTTGTCAGAATTTCTTCTTTTTTCACAATGTTTTCTCAATCATAAAATCACAGGCACGTAAAGAGCAGGGATTAAACAGCAAAGGGTTAAAAGAAAGACTATTCAATTCTTCAAAATAAAATAATAAGGTATTTATTAGAGAAGTTTGAAAATTTACCTAAAATAAGCATTAAATGATAAAAAAGTTGTTAATGCACACTTTATGTTGTGTTCACAAACTTTCTGCTCTGCAAAAGAAATTTCGAGGGGTCGGTGCAACACTGTTGTAAGTGCCTATATATTTATAGGCACTTACAATAGTGTCGTACTGACCTCTCGATTTTCAAGTCACTAAAAGCCATCGAAGTTAATTGGTGTTCTAAAACGGGGTGTTCTTGCGAATTCCAGACACCCTCTTTCAATAAACATATCGGATGAAAATTTCAAATATTTTGATAAGGAGCGAAAACAGATTCGGGGAGGGGGAATTTCATAAGTCGGTTAATCATATTTTTCCTCTCTCTTTTTCGTTTTTAACGAGTTTTGTGACTTGTCACGAAAAAACAGGTGCCAAATCGAGAGCGAGTTAAAATTTACTTGATTTCAATACAGTCAATCTTGCTCGAGCGACCACGTCTATAAAACGACAATTTTTATTAAGCAATCATTTTCAAAATCCCCTTCTTCGAAATATCTGACAAAATTGTTATCACTATTATTAATTTTTGTTATAAATGAATTCTATGTTGTGAAAACGCACCGGAACCGTCTCAATGGAACGATTCTGTTGAGTTTAAACAACATATGTTTATTGAGAATTTAGCAATAATATACATAAAGTTTCTTATGTGTAAACAAAACTCAAATTAAGCTACCATTGTCTTTAACGACCACTTTTTACTAGTCCTGTTCGTGGTCGCTTAATACAACTTTTACTGTAACTGCGTTTAGTATGAGTGATTCGTCGGGCTAAAAGTATCCACCTGGGAAGTGCGTAAAATGTCGATCCTAGTCAGACTGCGCGGATTGCGCAGGCATACTTGGATTGAACATTCATGCATTCGAATGATTTTCTGAATCTGGAATGTCCCTTCTACCTTACTGTGAAACAATCTTTGAAATATGGCCTCTTTTTGACCTACAAATGGTCTATTTTTTGCGATACGACTCGCACTTTTGTAAATGTAGAATATTTTGAGTCTATCATACATTTGTTTGTTGTTTGTTTTCCTCTTAATAAAAGAATTTCCACATTGTTGACAACCAGAGAACAATTTCAATTACTCAGCTTGAAACAGTCGAAACTGCCTATAAACATATAGGCAGTTACAACTGTTTTGCACTGAGCAATCGATTTGGTACTCTCTAATTGCTCCCCGCGTTTATCTGTTCGCATGCCTGTGCAATCATCAAAAAATATGGATTTAAAACTTTTGAAACTTCATCGGAAGGGTCTCGAATTGATTTTGGACATTATCTGTTATTTATATACTTAATGAGAAGTAAGTTTGATGAATTGATGCTTAATTATCGTAAGTGTATATCTTTATATAGACACTTACGATAATTTTGCAAGTGACCCATCAAGTTTGAAAGGTCAAGGTCGATGAACAACGCCACCTTAACACGTAACACAAAAAGCGCTAATCAGAGTACAAGTATTTGTTCGGGTTAAACTTTTTACTTTTCATCGATTGTGAAACAAGTTCTTACAACTTAGATTCTGCTCAATTCTGCTTCCAGGAAAATTCACCAGTACTCGCTCCTAATGTGTGGTTCAATGAAAGAACAAGGATCGAAAGCGTTTCCCTGGATTCGAACTCGGGAACTTTTGGTCAAGAGGTCGATACTCTACCTATCGACCACATACCTAACAAATACAAGTTACGGTCATTTATTTTCAAACTATATGTGACAAACTTTTAGTTGTTGTGGATGATAGATGGTTCCTTAAGAATGTTGGTCACGCCCATTCTGACCTCTAGGTATCAAGTTACCATGGTTTTATTATCTATTGGACATAACCATTCAAAACCTACGTGTCAGCTTTATGGTTTAATTTATTGGGATTTTGCGCTTAAATAGCCAAATAGCCATTAAATCGTTGGCCTCTCAGTGGGCATTCATGGCAGCTCGAACAGAGCTTGGTTTTTTTCGGGCGGCGTTCGGGAGTTTGATCACATCATAAAATTCGTCATGAGGCAGATACTTTCTTTCTTTTACCAAATTCTCAAAAAAATATCACTAGGAAACCTCGGTTAACATTGTTTTAGATAATTACTTCCGAAACGTTGCGGAATTATTACGGGTCCACTACCCTAAAAGAACATTCTCTGCCAGAAATTACCTAGCGAAATAGTAAGTTGTGAAGAAAATCATTTTAAACTTCGCATAAATAGAATATGGACAAGTTCTTCTCTCCCCCCCCCCCCCCTCCCCCCTCCCCTTAAACTATCTATGCAATATAAGGCACGAGAGACATAAAAAACCAAGTCGTTTTTGCATGTGGTTCGGGCACAGGCGATTGTTTTATAACCCGATTTCTTTCGCATAAATGTGATTTAATTCTATAAGACAAGGGAGCCGACTCTCGTAAGATGGTCAATTTGTCTATCGGTACAAGAATTTTTGAAATTCAACCTCAGGTTGGCCAGTGCTGGAACTAATCTCTTTTTCAAATATTTATTATAAGGAGTTCTCATGTGGTCCTTTTTTTGCGTTGCGGGTCACATATATATTTAAAGCAGGCATTACAAAACTATGTGAAGTGAAGCCATCTAAGGACCATCGAATGTTTATCAATCAACAGACTGATAGGTGGGCTATGACTAATCCTGGTTGGATGACAAAATGGTGTAACTACAAGCTGTAGTGACGACCTCTTTGTCACCCATCCACTTTATCCTGTATATATTTGTAAAATTGGACCTCCCCCCAATTTTCAAAGATAAGAAATAGGAACTACTACCCTGAGATGCATCGATTGTCTCTCGCATAAAAGTCGCCGTCATAGCGCAGTGGTAGTGCGTTGGACTATCATTCAAAAGGTCCCGTGCTTGATCGCCGACGGCGGCACTCATTCTTTTCGACCATTTGTCCGCCACTAATGGGTTGATAGTAGTGTCCTATGTAGGATAACAGCTTGAGGCTAGGAAAGGATCTAATGGTATAGTACTGGTGTGAGAAATACCAAGAATCACTTGTTAGGTGCTCCGACCGCCGCGATATGACTGAAAGATTGTTAAAAGCGGCGTAAAACCCCATACAAAATCAAGGTCTCTCGCAAAAAAATTAAGATGTATACTTGAAGTGCGCGGTGAATATCTGGGGATTGGAAAAAAACTAATTTCATACAGGTCATAATGTTCAGGCTGACATGAATCGAAACTGTTTGCTTTCTGCATCTTTTTTCTTAATCATAAAAAGACCACATTTCCTATATATGTATACATATATATCTTTTTTCGAAATGGACATTTTATTGAATTCTGCTTGTTTCTATTTCTTTTCTTTTTTTAAAACATTAATTTTACTAAAGACCCAACGCTCGGATTGTTACTTATATTGCATTCGACTCTTTTAATAACGAAAGCTACCGAATTAAATTAAGATGCAATGTCGATATCAAAGAAATAGTTTAAATGAATTCTTCGCGTATTCATCCAGTTACATTATGTCATCGGTCTCATACCTCCATAAAATTAAGAAATAATCTCTTCATCTCTTCATAATTTAACATTATCAAGCTCAAAATAGAACATTCAGCCATTGGGACGCAGAATTCTCTTGAGATTTCTTGATAACAAGCTTAAGAATTTCAGCGAGCTCATTTTTTTCTAATTTCGGTATGAAGCCGTTTTCCCCAGTCAAACAGAATGCACCGATTTTGAAAGACGCATCTTAAATTGTTTATATCAGATATTATACAAAATTCCAAGCAAAGCATTGGTAATTTGTATCGTGATTCTCCTTCATTTACAGAAACGTTCATATTCAATTCATGAAAAAATCGCGACAATCACTTCTTCTAAAATCGTATGTAATAAGAATTCCACAAACCTCTCCCATAATAATTCCTCTATCGATGTTAATAATCTATACTGCAGTAACTTCAATAAAAATGAAACGCTATTAAGTGCTGAACAGTTTTGATTAAAAACGATACCACCGAGGTGAAATTTATTCGATAATAAGATTTACTGGCTTAAACTTCCTAACACGAATTTCACTTCGAACAGTGGGAAAGCGTTAAAAACCAACTGAATTCCCGTGTTAAAAGCCTTTATCCCTACCACGCCGTACAAGAGCTTCAAAGACTGTATTTTTAGCAATAAGTTTGCATTTATATATATTCCTTTAAAAGAAATAATAATATTGACAATCTAACTGATCCATTATTAGTTAAATTCTTTGTTATACAATTAATCGTATTTGGAGACTTGGAACGAGAGTGGGTATGATATTTGTATTGTATAACATATATATCTTACGATATTTTTTGCGGTTTAAACCTATTTATTTTACATCGATTTTAAAAGAAGTTCTTACAACTTAGATTAATCCCTCTCGATTCTGCTTCCTGGAAAATTCACCAGTACTCGCGCCGAATGTGTGGGCCAATTAAAGAACCATGATCGATAGCCGCTCCCAGGAATCCATCTCGGTACCTTTTGGTAAAGCGGCCGACACTTTACCTCTAGACCACGGACACCACAAAAGTTAAAAGTTAAACGGGATTTTTGCCATGCATCATCTCATCGGAATCGTCTTCTAAGGACGATCCCATTGAGATATTGCAAGGTATAGAATCAAACAATAAATAAAAACATTACTTGAAACAACAAACCAGATTGGTCCAATCTGATTTCTCGTGCAATCAGATGTCTTGTTACACTGTGTACACAAAAAACTTGGTCGTAAGATCGTTAGTAAAACGGGACCCATGTCTTTGTGGTTAAGACTTACGATTAATTTTCCGCAAGAAGTTTAGTAAAACGGGCCCGATGACATTTCGGCTAGAACGTTTTGGCCAAAATATTTTGCCATGTCGGATCTTTGGTCAAAAGTGTTACAGAGTGCATAAGACAACAAATGAAGTTAATATGGCTTTCAGAGCTACAGATAGAGGGGGTATTTTGACACATCTTTACACAAAATTTACTGCTTGTCTAAAAGAAGTTTGCACATTTTTTTCAAAATCTGTCTTGATGCCTTAATTCTAAAGAGTGTTACCAAAGGTCATTTGGAACATCACTCGGAATTTTCCGTAAACTGGAAAGTACCTCGGTCGTAAGTGTAGTAATTTTGGGTCATTTTTTAGGTAATTGGGCTTCTTGTAGTACTTCGATTACTCAATACGCTTGAAGAAAGTCACATTTTGTTTATTCATTCCGATCATCCGTGGAGATCTTTTGGGCATATAATAATTTGATGACAAAACGCAGTTTAAACGCGTTTTGTTATCAAATAATAATATGTCCTTTTTTATTCTTACGTTGATTTTGTTTTATGCATCGTTAATCTTAAGCGGGATCGATGATGTCTGTGACGTCATATAAACCCACGTGCGAAGTGACGAGCTTTCATTAGTGCGCCCGTAATTCCCAAGGTCTATTCCGTAGAATCGCCGAGGGTTCCCGATTGACCAAAAGTACGACCTCGATTTTACTCGGTAGATTTCCATCAACTTTATAAAAGCTTAGGATAATGTAAAAATTGGAAGGGCACACTTTTTTTAAAACTCAGTATGTATTCCGATTAAACTATATATTTTGTCAAAAGGACCTAGCTGTAAAATAAAGCTGGGCAAAACATACGTGGCAACTAGAGCTTGGACGAGTGTTCGATTACTCGGGTATCGTGTAGGGTAACATTCCTACTCGAGTCCTTAATCATTAGGCCTACATATACCTGTTCCCCGACTATTATATATAAGCTTTATGTATTTAATTTTAGAAAAGAATCGTAGACTGTTTTGAACAGTGTTCATTTTTGTGTGTGTGTGTTGATTTTCAGATCATCTAAATTTAGATAGTTTGAGAGCCCTGGCTACTTATTTGCGGGCCACAGACTCGCAACACCTGCGCCCCCAAAACCCTGTCGGAATTGATATGTTCGATTCACCTTTACAGAAAATCGGGATCCGCTTTACTATAAAGATGATATAAATGGTCTATGGGAACTATTACATTTTCCATAGGCGGCCATTATAACATTTACGGTCATAGGTCAGTCCAAGAGTGTGCAAAAGTGATAAAACTTGTCTTAAATTGAGGCACTTTCATTTGCGCATGAAATGAAATGGAAGTTAGTTTGGCATGAGCCCTTACTCTACTTTTTGAGCCATTTTTGAGATGACCTTACCGCGAAGCTGTTTTTACCGGCCCCTCAAAGACATATACCCATGTTTAAAAATAGCTATTGGACCGGGAAAATAGTTTAAAATCTTTAACTTTTCGATTGTATTTCAACAACTGATTGAAATCGGTGAAAAATATTCAAACAATTTTGAATTCAATGATTTTACCAATTAGAGATCACCTTGAACATTTATTTATATGGACCGGAGTTTCCCTAAAGATTCTTGACAGAACGCCGGATTCTTGACAGATCGCCGGAAATTGAATAAGTTCCCCTAGACCAAATATATTGACTGTAATCATCAGTCACTCGAGTGCCCACGGGTCACGAGACCTCGAGTATCCGGGTACAAAATTTCTACTCGTCCCACCTCAATTGGCCACACTCCTTATGCACATATCCCACAAAACTATTTTAACTTTTTTTCGAAGTTTGGTTTAGTAATTACTTTCAAGTGTTCACTTTTCCATTTAGTTGACATGGGATTTGTGGGTCGACATCTAGCTGATAATTACAGCTTTATGGCAGATAATTACATCAAATAAAATCAACTATCGATAGACAGCCTTATCAGAATGTCACAGGAGATTTTACAGTGACATTCGAAAAGAGAGCTTCTGTTACAGTACTCATTTGGAAAGTCACTCGGTAATTTCCGTAAAATCAGGGCCCAAGGTTTTAAAACTTTTTTTATTCTCAATTCAAAATTTTCTCAAATTTCATTTTGATATTAAAGCTTTTTTTTCTGTTCAAATACTCCTTTTGCCGCCACCATAGCGCAGTTGGTTAGGCAAAAGACTCCCAATCTGGAAGTCGTGGGTTCGATCCCCGGTGGCGGCAAATATCCTTTCCGACGTTTGTCTCTCACCAATGGGTAGATAATCGTAAACCTATGTGAGATAGCAGTCGGAGGCTAGGAAAGGATGTAATGGTAGTACAGGTGAGAGAAATACCAGGAATCCATTGTTAGGTGCTCCGGCCGTCGCGATATAACTGAAATAATGTTGAAAGCGACGTTAAACTCCATTCAATCAATCAATCAATCAAATACTCCTTTTAATATATCAACATAAAAGATAATATTAATACGTATATAAGATAATATTAATAGGTTGTTATATATAACAGCTTATTAATATTATCTTTTATTTTCATACATTCATTTATTTTTTGAAATTTGAGAAAAATTCTCAGTTGAGTCTGAGAAACGTTTTATAACCTCGGCCCCAGATTGTAACGTTGGCCGGGAGTTGTTCTGACTGTGCTGAATGTTTTTTTTACAAAAAAAAAAATGTTCACGAATCGGGAGAACAAAACATCGTAAATCCAGCTTGTTCTAGCTGGATTTACGATGTGTTGGTCGCCCCTAGACGTAAAGAATACAACGAATTTTTTTAAGTCTTTAATGAACGGACCTGGCTGGTGCATATGCTTAGGTTGTGAAAAATAATCTATTAGATCTACTTCAATGAAAAAACAATAACAAAAATAACGAAGCATCTTCATAAAACAATATAGATTAAGCTTAGTTGAACAAGTTATGTACATGTATATATTTATTATAACAATAACTATAATTATAATAATGCTTCTGATGATGAGAATAATGCTTCTGATGATGAGAATAATTCTAGTGATGATAATGATAATGATAATGATGATGATGATGATGATGATGATGATAATAATAATAATAATAATAATAATAATAATAATAATAGTGCTTTTTCTTCGCAGTATGGGTCACATATATTACGATTTGAAGATGCATAGAACAAATTTATCTGATACCGATACATTGCAATTTATAATGCCCCTTTCCACAGACCGTGGTCCCCCATTTGATAAATTAGACCGACATTCCGGGTATCCTAGCACAAAACCACTAGATGCAAATTCGGGATTTGTTAACTACGGATAACCATTATTTATGAGGTTGTTTGGACGATTTAAGGTGAATGTCTTGCTATACTAACACTTCTTTTTGTCTGCATATCTGAAAACGCCAGATAGGTCTAGTAGTTGCGGACTAGATCAAACGGAAGTTTTTGTTATCCTCGAATATAAGGGGAAAGCTCAAAACAGTAAAGCCTATAAAACAACCAAACAATATAAACCGTGTCGTCATTGTGCAACATAAACCACTTGGCTACAGCTTGATCAAATCTGTACACCCGTTTATAACACTGTGAAATTGACTCTCATTACGACCAAAACCATTCATAATAGTTCACTCAGCGCTCCATTCATTCTTTCCAAACACACACTCAAACCATTCAAAAACTCTCAAATCGCTAAAAATGATAACAACCACATTCAAAATATACATCGTCTGAAACAATCCACGATTTCGCGGACTTAACTGAATTTCATTTATCATAGTTCGTGAAGACATAGATAGCTAGTTATAGAACCTATATGCATATTTCATTAAAAGGAGCTAATGAATATCGCTTATTTTGTTCTTCGTGAACAAAATTAGCGATATTAGATTGCGAGTACCTCCCTTTCAATTTTATTTAAATCTCACCCATTATACCTGTTCTCGATTTCACCCCAAATCATTCAAATATTATTAAACTCGTCAATTTCACGATGTACTTCACTATAAGAAGGCTTGTGTTGCTTACTGATCATGTAACAAATTTCAGCACCACGACATCAAGTCTATTGAAACGTCGTAGCTAAAATTAAGGACAACTTTACTTTGATTTTGGCATCCAACCAGATGAAGATTCATTGATAACAGGCCTACCGCCAGTATATATATCTTCTACATTTTCTATCTACTAAGCGCAAAGTGAAGACTCTGATCAGACTTTGCGAATGCACAGTTTGAAATTGTTGGAAATCTCACACACATGCTCTTATATGAACTACGAGTCTTGATCACTTATTTTTTCTACCGTATATCGCCGATTTTCTTCTAAGGCCTAGTAGCTATAGCTTGAAACAAGCTGTAGTTACGAGGTTTTAGAAGAAAACGACAATACAATTAACTATTTAGTCTTGCCACCAACAAATTGAACTTAAATAAGAATGGAACCAAAGCAGGTGTTATGGCCGTGTCAGTTTGAGCTTGTTTTTTACATGATTAGAGCGGAAGATTGACAGCGTATGTGAAATCTCATTTCGTTACTATGTGAGGGGTCTCGGGGAAAAAGTAAAGATAAAAATCGGAACTGTCTATCAATCATTCCTACTGATAAGGCAGGTGTTATGGCCGTGTCAGTTTGAGCTTATTTTTACATGATTAGAGCGGAAGATTGGCAGGGTATGTGAAATCTCATTTCGTAACTATGTGAGGGGTCCCGGGGAAAAAGTAAAGATAAAAATCGGAACTGTCTATCAATCATTCCTACTGATAAGGCAGGTGTTATGGCCGTGTCAGACTGTGCTTGTTTTTACATGATTAGAGCGGAAGATTGACAGGGTATGTGAAATCTCATTTCGTTACTATGTGAGGGGTCTCGGGGAAAAAGTAAAGATAAAAATCGGAACTGTCTATCAATCATTCCTACTGATAAGGCAGGTGTTATGGCCGTGTCAGTTTGAGCTTGTTTTTTACATGATTAGAGCGGAAGATTGGCAGGGTATGTGAAATCTCATTTCGTTACTATGTGAGGGGTCTCGGGGAAAAAGTAAAGATAAAAATCGGAACTGTCTATCAATCATTCCTACTGATAAGGCAGGTGTTATGGCCGTGTCAGACTGAGCTTGTTTTTACATGATTAGAGCGGAAGATTGGCAGGGTATGTGAAATCTCATTTCGTTACTATGTGAGGGGTCTCGGGGAAAAAGTAAAGATAAAAATCGGAACTGTCTATCAATCATTCCTACTGATAAAGCAGGTGTTATGGCCGTGTCAGTTTGAGCTTATTTTTACATGATTAGAGCGGAAGATTGGCAGGGTATGTGAAATCTCATTTCGTAACTATGTGAGGGGTCCCGGGGAAAAAGTAAAGATAAAAATCGGAACTGTCTATCAATCATTCCTACTGATAAGCCTTACTTTTTATATTTACTTTATCCTTTACATAACTCTTATTCTTTAAAATATTAACAAGGACCTTACATTTTAATTCGATATTTTAAGCAGTAACAGTAGTGTTGGAATAACAAACTATAGGTAAACCTCGATGGTTATTTGTTTATAATCAGACATTTGGCGTGTTAAATATGGATAAATTGGGACCAGTGTTGTTTTTTTTTTGTTGTTGTTGTCACGTTTCCTATCTATACTTATTGAGCAAAGAAACGCTTACTCACTGGGACTTGTATTTTTACTGGGATTTGTATTATAAATGCATACTTTAGAGCTCTCGCGTGTCATCGTGTAAACGTAACGTGCTTTCGAAACAACCTTTATCATGAAAAAAGTAATAATTAAATGGCCAAAACTAAAAAAGTGGTTTAAGTGATGAGTTTTATAACTCTATCAGTATATAGATAATTGTATTTGTAATTAAGTACCGCCAATCACAGGTACAACCATTTTTTCCCTACAAAATCATACACATGTTATATGGCTTATTAATCATGTGCTGAGTCCCTGTGCCGCCAACTCATGCTTTCTGGACTTTATTTCACTACACCCCTTCTCCTGGCTAAGCCACGTTTTCCCTTGTTTAACAATATTACCAGGTTTGACTTTACGCCTGCAGAATATCAACAAATCCCGACAATAAGCGCATGGTCGGGTAACTAGTTAGAACGTTCTGTGAAAATTTTACCCAAACCCGTCTATAATTGTATGAAAAATTGCGATATCAAAATGCCCTCTGCCAACTTGCATCCAACATTTGACAAACGTAATTGTGACTAGAATTATTTTTCCCACAAATGGGTGTAAATAAGTAATACGCATCACTGGGATGAGAAGCTGGTGGCTCAGATGAAATATTGTGGTTGTACTGGTGGTAGAAACGACAGGAAACCATGGGTACTAGAATAGAATAGAATAGAATAGAATAGAATATATTATTAACCAATCAAGGACCCTCACGGATACTTGGTGCACCGTCCGCCGCGCTATATTTTTGAATGTGGCGTTAAACCCATCGACTGGTACCATGTCTACTATCAATATTGGTTGTTGTTTTTTTAAAGTCGGTGATGGGAACAGTCTAGTTTAACTCAATACAAACAAACAAACAAACAAACAAACAAAGTAGTAAAGAGGTTCGAAGGCCAAGCCTTATTATAGAGCAGATAAATCATCACAGAAATATATTTGACGAAGTAATAAATGGTTCAAGCCAATCACTAAGGCCTTCGACAATGCAGTCAATCGCATATTCAGCATCGGCCCCAGGGGCCTGCTTTACTAAACATCTTTCGATAACATATTTGCGTAAGTCAAAAATTAAAGTTGCTTCTACAGTAGTAACATAATATGGAATTCTACCACGCATCATCTTATTGGAATCGTCTTCTAAAGACGATTCCAATTTAGAAGACGATTCCAATGAGATATTGCAAGGCAGAAACCTAACCATTAATGATAACACCAGGTCCGATTTGTGAAGTTGACTTACGATCATTTTTTTCGTAAGATCTTTAGTACAATGGGCCCCTGACTTTCAGAAAGGCAGACAAACGTATCGCTTAGGCCTACCACGCCTCTAGGTTAAGTCAAGCCAGTAATACGGATCGCTTACTGCGCCCTCTGCGCTCCGACAAGACAGGCGAACTCAGATCTGAAACGTCATGTCAGTATTCACAATTCATCAGGTCATGGACATCAAAACATAATTTGAGACGATACTTAAACGTCATAACTACAGTTCAGACGGTCCACAAACAATTTTCTTTTTTTCAAAATGGCGGAGAATGACGTCACAACATTTTCTGTTGAAACGATGGCATGGTTGATTGGCCAATCGGATTTTGTAAATGACAGCCACGAAAAGTTCATTGTAGTTTGGAGAAGCAAATTTCTATTGACAATGTTCTATCTGCGTGTTTTATGCGCAAAGTCTAGATAATTCTGCTAATTCGTTTAGTGCCTCGAAAAACCATGTATCAGCAAAAACTGTGATAGTTGTTGAAAACCAGTAATGTTATCTATCAGTGTAACCAATTCTCGAAAGTCTAACACTTACTCAAAATACAATTCCGTAAACAATAGCTCTGTATTGTACTTTAGAAAATAAGCACCCTTTTGTATTCCATAAACGTACGATGTGTTTGCAACAATCTGCACTGCACATATGTCATTCCTTAATTATTTTTAAACTTTTTTTAATAAATTCATATAATTGCTTATCTTTCTATTTACTTATTTATTCATTTATTGCTATAATTTCATTTTCATTCATTCATTTTGGTATACAGCTTGTAATTTTGGCCTTTAAAAAGATGCCTAGCACAAATAATATAAATTTGGGTCCAAGAGTACTCAGACTTTTTCGTTCTCAACTGAGTATTGACTCATTTCTCCAATTAGAATTACTGATTAAGATCTGCGTAAACACTGTTGGAAACCATTGGAATCTTTAAACGGAATTGCTTAAATGTTCTTTGTACATATCCAGAAATGTATAATATAAAAGAATATAATATTGGTCCCGGACCGAAGATTTTTGTTTGAATGGGGTTTTACGCCGCCTTCAACAATCTTTCAGCTATATCGCGGCGGCTTGAGCACCTAACAATGTTTTCCCGGTATTTCTCACACCAGTACTATCATAACACCCTTTCCTAGCTTTCAGCTGCTATCCCAAATAGGTCTAAGATTTATCGACCCATTGGTGAGAAACAAATAGTCGGAAAGAATGTGTGCCGCCGTCGGGGATCGAACCCACGGACCGAAGATTTTAGGAGGTCCAAAAAGCGCCTCCTTCGACTATGCTGCACAAGCTTTCCTGCCCTGTGTTCAGGATGACAAAACTGTGCTAACTATTTGCCAATTTTACCCCGCTGCACAGGAGCACATGCAAAGCGGGGTGTATGAGAATAAATCGCTATTGTGACTCGTCGATTGTATACAAATGTACTGGAATCACAATGCCATATTCGAGTTATAATTAGCAAACATTTTGCACCGCAGGGCTAGGTAGAACTTTCTAGCTTTATATTGATTGTCAGAAACTAGAAAAATTAATCAACAAATAAATCAAGCTGTAGTTACGACGTTTATGTTGTCCAGCAGCAAAAAATTGTTGAAAAATTGCGGAGGTCAACAGTAAACCCATTACAACTAAGTGTTTTGATTAGTCCATCGATATTTCTAGTGACGGCAGCGATCTGTTGCTTCAACCATTTCGTATTATCCACGATTTTCCCCTGGCAGGGCGGGGCCTAAATAACGGGTCGATGCACTTAAGGTTAAGGTTATTCTGCGAAATTAATGAACTGGCAGGGCGGGGCTTAACTGTGACTTAATTTGGCGAGTTGACTTTTCAATAGTTTTAGTCGGTAATCATCGTTAACGCATGCAAATAACTGTATCCTAAAACCTAAAGGATTCACGTGCTTTGAGAGAGTGAACACATTTCATCGTTTGGTTACCAATGCCTCGTAACTTCAGCTTGATTAAGCTGAAGTTACGAGGATTTGGTTACCAATCAACGATTTAAGGTCTCGAGTTATTTATGTCGACTCTCTTTAGAAGTAGGTTATTTCAGATAGAAGTTGATTTCCCTTAACCTTTTAGAAGTGCAACGACCCGTTACTTAGGCTCCGCCCTGCCAGGGCATTAATCATGGATAATAATCAGCCTTTATTCATTATTATTTACTTCTAAAGATAGTCGACATAATTAACTTGAAACCGTAAAGCTTATATTGGTAATCAAACCCTAGTAACTTCAGCTTGTCCAAGCTGAAGTTACGAGGCTTTGGTGACTCAACGATGAAATGTGTTCACTTCCTCTTAGCACGTGAATCCTTTGGTTTTAGGATACAGTTAATTGCACGCGTTCACGATAATTGCCGACTAACCTTTCAGTGTACCCAAAATAATTAAAAGTAAACTCGCCAAATTACGTCACGGCTAAGCCCCGCCCTGCCAGTTCATTAATAACGCAGAATATATATATAATACGTACTAAGAGTTTTGTATGAGAAAAAACATCTAACGAGGTTGGGAGAATTGATCATTGTCGAGGCTCTGCCGAGACAATTATCAATGCCCACAACCGAATTAGATATTCTTTCATACAATACACTAAGTACGTATTATATTTATCTTATAACCACTATTTGTCTTGTTTTCGTCGATGTTTCTAAAAGAAAAGCAAGTTTCTAAAAGTATAGTTCCGCAAGAAAGAGTGAGGTTCGAGAAACCGTTATCTCCTATCATTTTCAATGTAAAATTGATCTTTGATCACTCACTAGAAATTGCAGGTCTATAACCGCATTATATAATTGTTCTAAAAATAACTATTTGATATCATAAAAAATATCATACGGGATGTTATCACACGGATATTTGTATAGTTATAAGATAAAATGATTTCTACCTTGAAAATATCAGTTTCTTAGAACCTTCATTCAGCCCTACCAAAGCGGTAAAAGGTTGAACCATTTATTACATCGTCAAAGATATTTCTGTAATGATTTATCTGCTCTATAATACTTTTACCATGCATTCACCGCGTGTACGGGTCATGTGAAACTGATCCTGTATATGCAGTCTGAACCTGAAAACTAGCGGTAGATCTACGGGCGATTCGAGGGGTTCAAACGAACCCTTTCAATAACCTAATTATCTTTCATTTATGTGGGGAATGCAATCAAATGTTAGTGTTTTATAAGGAAAACGAACCCCCATTTGCAGTGTTAGAGCCCCTGCAGAGAAATCCTTTTTTCGTAGCAGAATTTGAATGAAGTCAGTCTTACTAAGATTTCTTAAATCGCCGATGGAGACATAATCATATGAGACCCATAACTTTGCATAATCAAAGTACTGAAAGTACTGATAAGTTGGAATCCGTTTTAGAGACAGTGACCTCAAGCCACTAACGAAGCTCGCACCTCCAGCCCACCACAGGTGATTACATAATACGTCTCGCCTTTTGACGGGCATATATAAATCAATGTATTTCAACAACGAGAGACGCTTAAACCCCTGATTTGCTATACAGGCCTGCAACTGATGGAAGAAAAATGATGACAAGAGGGCAAAAATGGTCCTAAACCACTGTCCTGAATCCGATTTGTCCAGTGGATCTCATCCAAGAAACTTTCTGGCAAAGTTTCATTCAATTTGCCTAATTGTTGACAGGAAATATAATTCGAAGAATAAACAGTGATAATAGACCCTGCCCACTCACTATTTACAGAGGAGATTCAAAATTAGCCCTGCCCTGCCACGCCCATATATATGGGCTAATCAAAACTTTGCAAACAAATTTTGAAGATGGTCTCCAAAGGAACGTTCTGGTAAAGTTTCATTGAAATCGGCCAAGTGGTTCAGGAGGAGATGTCGTTCAAAGGTCCTGGGCTTAAATAAGACCCGCCCTGTCACACCAATACTTATGGACTAATCAAAATTTCGTGAACAATTTGCCAAAAGCGATACCCAAGGAACATTTTGGTAAAGTTTAACAGACATTGGCCCAGTGGTTCAGGAGGAAATTTCATTGAAAGATTTCTGGCTCAAAATTAGGCCCGCCAAGCCACGTCTATATTTATGGACCAATCATAAATTTGCAAACAATTTTTAAAAAGGGTCACCCTAGGAACATTCTGGAAAAGTTTCATTGAAATGGGCCCATTGGTTCAAGAGGAAATGTTGTTCAAAGATTTCAGGATCAAAATAAATCCCGCTTTGCCACGCCCATATTTATGGGCCATTCTAAATTTCACGAACAATTATTAAAAAGGGTCACCCCAGGAATATTCTGGTAAAGTTTCATTGCAATGGGTCCGGTGGTTACGGAGGAGATGTCGTTCAAAGATTTCTGGCTCAAAATAAGCCCCGCCCTACCACGCCCATATTTATGGATAATTAGAATTTAGCGAAGAATTTTTGAAGAGGGTCATCCAGGGAATATATTCTGGTTAAGTTTCATTGAAATCGGCCCAGTGGTTCAGGAGGAGATGTCGTTCAAGAATTTCTGGCTCAAAATAAGCCCCGCTCTACAACGCCCATATTTGTGGATTATCAGAATTTAGCGAAGAATTTTTGAAGAAGGTCACACAGGGAACATTCTGTCAAAATTTTATTGAAATCGGTCCAGCGTTTTAGAAGAAGAAGAAGTTTCAAGAAAGTTGACGACACACGACGGACGTCGGAGTCAGAGTGATCCTAAAACTCCCCTTGAGCAGGAAGTGATCAGGTGAGCGAAAAAGGAAGAAAAATGATATGGACCATACAGCCGACTAATGGACGCAGAGACGGACACGTATACACTCAAAACAGTTTCTATGTTAGTTTTCAAATGACTTCTGCTCCATTTGAGTTATCAAATACATTTTTAATCAAAATTGTTGCAAAGTGGACATCAGCAAGCGCTTTGTCCTTGATGAAATGCTTTTTTCGCCGTGAAGTCTTTTACTTCATGAGTTGGAATCGCAAGACAATTCTTGGACGAAGTTCAATTGTAACTTCGACCTTCGTGACACCAAAATCGCTGAGTGAGCGATTAAAAATGCGTTTGGTTGAGATGAATGTCAATTTCACGATGTAACTAACTGTATTATGGTGCTCTTAAACGTGTTGATGTGCAAGAATGTGAAGAAAACAAGTTGAACTAGTAGGTCAGTTTCAAATGTCAAGTTATTTTGGTGATGGAATGCGATTGGGCAAAGATATTGATAATTCCATTAAAGATGTGTTGGCCAGGATTTAATTTGATGAATTTTGGGCTTTGACAATGAAACATCCATGTAGGTAACTGCAATATGACGGAAAACAAACGACAATATGTTGCAAAAATATTTATTAGCTTTAAAAGTGTATTTTCACTTTAAGAAAAACTAAAGATTTTTATTTCGGAACTGTGGACAGAAATGTACAATATAACAATTTGTCATAAGTTAAATGTGTGATAAGGTCGTTCAGAAAGAGAAACTATACCTTTAAAAGAAGCTATAACATAGTTCTACGAAAATAGGTCACGACATTACCAAATAAGCAGATCACGTGATTGGCCTGTGCTATTGCCACAATACTGAGAAACCAGATCGCGACATTGCCAAATAAGCAGATCACGTGATTGGCTAGTGCTATTTTCAATAGCTGACCTTATTTGTCTTGACTTATCACATGATTTCCAAATATAGTAATGTAAACATGTGATACTAGTAAATTCGTACGCAAATTTCAAAAAATATTGTTTAAATCATGAATAAGCGTGTTGATAATATACATGAAGTGATAGTTGTGTAATTGTACAGGATTGTTTCCTTTTGATGAAATAAACTGTATGTCTATGTCAAGTTGAGATATACAAAATAGGCCGAAGTGGATTCACATCCTGTTCACGTGATGTGTGTTCTCAAAATATCCGAAATGAATTTATCTTGTGTTCATTTTGTGGTTTTGTTAAATCTAAGTTGGAATTGCTGCGCATTCCAACTTAAAAACGTCTCTGAATCGTTCCCTTTCAGGCGGCTATGTAGACGTTCAACGCCTAAATAGGAAACTATTCGCCACAATAGAGCAATTTGTAGCCTATCAAACTTCCAACTTGAATCATGAAATATTGATAAGATTTAAATTCATTTTTGAAGTTGTTTTCTTAATTGTAACTTAAATAATGAGTTTGATTATGGGTTCGATCCACGCTTGAGTCACACATCCATTTTATTTCTCTCCCATCAATGGGTGGATAATCAAAAGCCCAAATGGGACATATGCTGGAGTCATGGAAAGGATTTCTGGTAGTGCTGGTGCGAATGATACCATACAAGGGATCCTGAAAAAATGTAAAAAGTAGCGTTAAAATCTTTTCAAATTCAAAAACACAGACCTAATTGTAAACTACAAATAAATATTTAAAGTGATCTTTTTGTTTTGATTCTTTCTTATAGTTTTCGCATTCACATTCTCTTGGTTTTTTTTTATATTTACGCTCTATTTAGAATTTGCAAAGACTTTGAAAAATGCATTTATTCTGCATTCGCCAGTTAAACAAAATTCGATAAAAATGCCTGAAAATGATGAACGAGTATAACTGTTAAACGCATTTGTTACCGGAGTTGCGTTTTACTTTATCTTTTTAATTTATAGAACGTATTTGCAAAAATTTACGCCCCAACCCGTTTACATGTTTACGACTTGCATTCCATGATGCGCCTGATCTGTGAAAATTTTACACAGATAGCGTAGAATCGGCAAATATCTGGTCTGTTTTTATCGCAAATGGCCACATAGTTCAAGCGAGGTAATCTTGTGAGAGTTCAAATTCAAGGGTATCCTAGAGTTATTCCCCATGCTGTCAAACTACGTTTACTTCACTTTGGTCATGCATTTCTGTAATTAAAAAAAACACACTCTGGTAAATAGGCACTTTCGCCTATTTTTCTTCATTTTTATAGAGTTGGGGGGGGGGGGGGGGGGGAATTTCAGATTGACAAAGCATCGCATACTGGATACGCACAGGCAGAATTTATAGCTTATAACATCTTCTTCTCGGATAAAAGCTACGTGCTTGAGTTGCATTGATTTTGTTCATCCTGAACAATATAAGTGATATCGGATAACCTCCCATGAATTTCACTCAAAACTCGCTCCACAAATTCACTAAATTTCATTTCAAAATCATTCATCTTGTTAATTTCACGATGTTCATAACTGTATATATGAAAGCATTTGATAGACTACCTGTTAGTGACCATAGGTATTGCCAACGCAAACAAAACCGTTGACATAGCTAATCTAATATAATACTTCAGGAACTTGCTTTAAGGAGAATGTGTCAAATGACAATAACTATGCACCATCCTCCTTTCAATTTGGTTTTAGCAATAATCTTAAGGGCTTCATTTCCTGTCTTTTCATCAATTTTTCACACAGAACTTTGCGTAACACCAAATAATTATCCAGTGAAAGTTTCAAGAGAAATTTGATAATATTTGTGAACTTGACCATAAGGAACCTCCCTTTCTGTAAAAGTTTCAAGTAGCTATGGTGATACTTGTGGAGTTTACAAGAATGCTTTCAATCCAACGAGGCCCATTTTCACGTGTTTGTGGACAGATCAGCCCCGTTATATTACCTTTATGATCTTTCATTTTGTGAAAAGGGTTAAGTAAATCTGACAATATTTAGTGACTTTCTGTGTAAAAAGTTATATAAAATGTTAAGAGAGATATTCCTTTATGCCCCATTTTGCCTTGTTTTCTAACGAATCATCCCATTTTTGAGAGGTACATTTTTTACAAACAACATGTGAAAGTTAAACAAGAGTTGTCAGTGGACAACATAGATCGCCCAAACTGCTGCATGTAACAAACAGCACTTGACCAAAGATCCAAGTTCAAGGTCAATATTTTTTGTTAAAAGCCATGATCTAATATATGTCACTCTGATTTAGAAATAAGAAATAAATAAAGGGATAATGGCTATAGGTATAAGCACTCGGAAAATATAAGTAAGGTTAAAGTTTTTTTGATAAAGTTTTTATAAGTACATAGAAGGTCAAGGTCAAATTATCAAGGACCTTGGTTACTGATGAAAGCCCATCAAATTGTGCGATTGTGTATGAGGTTATGATGTCCCTAGGTAAAAGCACTCAGAAAATGTAAGCAAGGTTGAAGCTTTTGGTTACAGTTTTTTCTAATTCCAAAAGAATAAAGGTCAAGGTCAAAATGTTAAGGAGCTTGGTCTCTGGCGAAAGCCTCATACCTAG
Source organism: Fragum whitleyi (assembly GCA_948146395.1). NCBI lineage: Eukaryota > Metazoa > Mollusca > Bivalvia > Cardiida > Cardiidae > Fragum > Fragum whitleyi. The sequence goes on from OX411544.1 coordinate 34,446,627, forward strand.
TAAGTGTGTATATGAAGTAATGATGTCCCCGGGTAAAACAAACAGAAAATGTAAGCAAGGAAAAAAGATTTGGTTAAAGTTTTTGGTTGAATGTTTTCATAGTCTATAAAAGGCCAAGGTCAAATGTCAAGGACGAGTAACCAGTGAAAGCCTATCACCTCGTGAGTGTGTATATGAAGTAATGATGTCCCTAGGTAAAATCATTCAAAAAATATAAGCAAGGTTAAAGTTTTTTGGTTAAAGTATTTGGTTAAAGTTTTTGGATAAAGTTCTTTTAAAAGGGTCAAGGTCACTGTGTCAAGGTCATTTTGACATTGGTGCTTGTCTTAAATGATAGCCCATACCCTAATGAGTGTTAATGTAAAATATAAAGCCTCTAGGATTGATATTGATAGAAATGAAAAAAACTTTAACCTAATGCCGACACTGACGCCGATGCCGACATCCGAGAGTATGACAATATCTCTTAAGAGACTTTTGTCCCGAGCGAGGACTTTATTGCGAAAATGAGCATATTATGATTGAAAATGCACAAGGCTCTCTTTTTCTGTGTTTTCATTCAGATCAGTCTTATTTTCAAAAGAAACCCTACACTCATCCTGTGAAAGATTAAAGTAAATCTGAATGTATTTGTGGACTTTATCGCTTAAACGAGAATAATTTGAGTTAAAATCTTTAATTCTTTACATACAGACAGACTGGGACGGGAATTACGCCACCGCTTTTACCTTCAGAATATTAAGAAGATTTGCGACAATAATTGGAAGGAAATGGTGTAAACTGACAGAGATCAACAGTGTAAACGTGACCCGTCATGCAAAAAGGAACCATCTGGGAATTCAGTAAAATTAATATTTGGAAAAGAGATTCGTTCTAGTACAGGTCGACCAGAGGTCGCATTTCAAAAATTCTTTCACAGGATGGTAGATTGATCCTTATAGAATCAGAAATAAGCACTGTGCAAAAGGTTTAGACCCTAGTCAGTCTGCGCGATCGGCGCAGTCTGACTAGGTCGACACTCTTCGCACCACCCAGATGGTCCCTTTTTCCATGACGGGTCACAAATGAGATTTTCGATTGGTCATGTGATTTTTGGTGGACGTTTACGTTCACCAGTGTTAATACCGCGTAAGAACAATTTCGTCAGATGTTAATAGGTTTTCAAAACAGTAGTGCCCACTAAGATCCAATTTACTCTTTCTCAAGAATTGTATCCGTCTGACAACTATGCATTTTAAAAATGGAGTGAAACAGTGATTCTTCATAACTTGTTGAAACCTCAAAGACATCTTTTCAGTGCGAAATCATATGCAATTCTGAGATCGGGTGAACGTTTTGCTTGCGTAGAACTACTTTTCAGACAGAGTGAGTAATTTGCCCCTTGTTTCCCAATGGTCTATGGGAGGTCACTCATGAAAACTTGGTGAATGGAATAACTGGAATGGTAACCTCCCCTAATACTACTAATGTATATAAAATAATGGCCAATTAATGGAAATACCTGAATACACATGAATACCGATACAGCCCGAGAAGAAAAAGTAAAAAAATGAGGTCGTGCGATAAAGGTTTATGCAAAGGGGTTTTACTTTACTTTACAACACGCGACAGCCAATCTAGAGACGAGTGTCTGCAATTTTTTTACGTGTTTATATAAACACTTAACCTTTCTTTCTTTATTTGAGAATGAAAATCGCGAAACAATTTATTATTTTATAGAATAATTTAGCTTACCAGAGCACACCAAGCACAAGGTAAGCTTTTGTGATTATTGGATGTCCGTCCTCCGTCGTCAACAATTTAAGTGTTTACACTCTAGAAGCCAAAAATGCGGACCAATCATCATGAAACCTTGTCAGAATGTTATCCATGTCACAAGGATTAGCCCTATTAAATATGGGAAGGATCCGTGCAATATCACGAGAAAAGGGGCCTAAAAAGACAAATTTCTTGTTTACACTATACAGGCCACAAATATGGTCCAATTATCATGAAACTTGGTAAGAATGTTTGCCAGTTTACAAGGATGATACCTAATGAAAATGGGAAGGATCCGTTCCATATCACGGGAAAAGGGGCCTTAATGACAATTTCTTGTTTACACTAAAGAGGCCACAAATATGGTCCAATCTTCATGAAACTTGGTCTGAATATTTGTCAGGTCACAAAAAATGATTCTTTTTGAAAATGGAAAGAATGCATGCTATATTACAGGAAAAGTGGGCATAATGTCAATTTTCTTTTTACACTCTAGAGGCCACAAATATGATCCAATCTTCTGGAAACTTGGTCAGCATGTGTTTCTGGTCACAAGGATGAGCCCTATTGAAAATGGGAAGGATCCATGCCATATCATGGGAAAAGGGGCCTTAATCATATTTTTTTTGTTTACACTCTAACAAATCATAAATTTGCAATTAAGACTTTTTTGTTGGAAGATTTGATAAAATATCAATTGTGACAAATAAACGAAGGTGAGCAATGAAGGACAGTCAAGGTCCTCTAGTTAAGCAGATAACACCATAATTTTAATTATGAGATTACAGAGAATCGATTAGCATTACAAAATAAGAATAATAACCTAGATCATCTAATTGTCATTTCTTTCCTTTTATACCCAATTGATCAGACAATCACTCTTTAAACTACACCCGTCAAAATGCTGAAAGTTATCAAAACCTTGTAATTACAGGACTTTGGTTGACAATCGAAGATATATGTTGAAAAATATATCTGAAGCAATTTGTGAACTTTGGTCAGGTCATTTTCCTTTTAATCGTAATTTTACATGTAAAAATGGAAGAGTCACTCTAGTCTGCCAACAGAAACGTCCACCATCAGTACTTTCAGTGCTTTGATTTGATTAACAGCAGGGATCCGTTATAATTATTTGACTCTTCATTCTAAAACATCCAGGTACCAACTTAACCTTTCAAAACTGTAGAAAGTGGGAATACTCGAAGAATCAACAAACTTATTACACAAAAAGTTCTGTACATTTATTCTTTTTTTTAAATCTGGACGGTCTACAAAAGCACTAAGTCATATTAGACAGAAGATTTCACATAGAACGTTTGTTTTAGAAGTAAGATTTCATAATAATGAATTATCATCAAATATGATAAACCAAAAGATCTGCTCTGCATTCAGGATGAAAATGTTGCTGAGTTGTTTTAGAAATGATACCCCGCTTTGCACATATTCATATGTGCAAAGCTGGATATTGTTTCAAAACGTGACCAAACATATTTGTATCCTAAACACGGTGCTTGCAATACTGCTTATATACTTGGTAAGAGTCTTAATTTACCAAAACGTGATCAATAATATGGCCAATAGTGTTGAAACAATATATTGACAAATGTCAAATAGACCAATGTTGAATTGTCCATATATATACAATGATATCATCAATCCAAAAGATTGTCAATTTTATTGACCAGGCTTGTATAATTGAATATCAATTATCATTGATCAATAGATTGAGTCAATTACATAGCAAATTATAGTATCAATGAGTCTATGTTTCCATTATAAATACAGCATTATGAGATAACTATTTCAATGTTTTCTGTAATGGTATGAAACATTGAGGAGTTAAGTTGCTGCTAGAATGATTTTTTTTTAATTTTTCAAAGTCAACCTACTACAAGTATGTTAATCTTTAACAACTGAAAAATTAACTACAACTTAACCATAGGGTATTTGTTGTTTAACTTCAGTGTTCATTTATTTGAGATAAAATTATTTCTTTTAAATTTGTAACTTCCTAGTTTTAAATAGGCACTTACAATAGTTTTGCACCTATCCCTCCATACATCTTTTTTCATAAAAGTCGTTTACTTATTACAATATTAATGAAAAGACAACCTCATACAATTAAGATACCCTACACCAAATTATATAAGGCAGAATTTAAAGACTCTTTGGTTCATTTAGATTTTTTAATTTTTTTGAGAAAAAAAATGAAATCTTTCTTTAACATGTAAAAAGCAGAAATACTCAAAATCAAATATTCTCTGCAGATTAAACCACAATTTTGGACGGTTTACTTTCAGAATTAATACAAAGGTACACAATAACAGTAGTTTTGGGCGGAATTCCAATTAATTCATCTTTAGGTCACCAAAATCATTGTAACTACAGCTTAATAAAGAAGCTGTAGTTATGAGATTTTGGGGTAACCACAGACAAATTATATATCTGCAACCTATGATGCATTATATCACAATCTGAAAACTGTAAAATATATCTGTCAAAGATGAGCCTGGCATGACATTTCCAACAATATGAAATGTATGTGGATGCAAACACCGAGAGGCGTAAACAGCCACACATTGCAAATATAAAATCAACTGATGGTCTCCAGATACTAGGAGACCTTTTCTATGTATTAAGTGCATAGTGAAGACTATGACCAGACTGTGCAGATGCACAGGCTAGTCAGAATCTTTGATTTGCACATATTTGAAATTATTGGGAATCTTACGCACAGACTCAACTTAAATTTGTCAAAATGTAAATGCTTACCAGGGTAGAATATGTCCTCTTTTCATTAGATATACTTGTTTGACAAAAATGTTGTCTCTAAAGCTTGAATAAAGCCATAGATACAATACTGCCAAACAACATATTATGTTGTTTTCATAAACATTTTGTCAAAAATTTGGTAATAACCACAAATAATCCATCTTTAGTGTAGTTATTTGATTCAGTTTTCACATGGACATCTTTTAACAACAATGGCAAACAACAGCAGTTTTTTAGGTATTTGGACGGAATTTAACAATATACATTATACAACATACATAAATGGACAAATGTGTCATTTTCATGAAAATATGATGCCACAAATGAAAGTTCATTCAAATGATAAAAATTATGGGAATGATAGCTTTATGCTCACAAATAAACATAATTGAATTTAGACCTTTGATCATAAATGTACACTAAACATGATTTCTCAATATCCTGCCCCCAGTTTTAGCAAAATTTTTAACCAATAGGTATTTTCAGCCAATCAGGCTTGTTGTTTCAATTGTACCAATTGAAACAACCAACCTGATTTGCCGAAAAAAAGCTTTTGGTTTATATTTAAAACCAAAGGTAAAATTTTATGCACTTGGACCCATATCACTTCTTAAAAACTAGGTACATTGTAAATCCTTTCCTATTTTCACAAATTTTAGACTAGCCCAAATTGAATGAGGTTGCAGACAATTAAAATTGAGTGCTGCTTCAAAGGGAACTACCCTATGCAATATAAATATTGCAGGAACAGTATAAATTGCTTGTTACAAGCATATTTTGCCTTTTCAATATTAGCTTTTTTAAAAGTATAAAATCTTAGGGGCTAAAATTCCAATTACTTTACAGGGAAGGTTCAACAGATAAAATCTTGATGATATTCTTATAAGTCTTTTACTTGACTCTCGAGACCATTTTAAATTGTTGCCTGTAATTTGCAAAATATACTAAAAATAAAGCACTTTTCTGTGAAAAAATATAAAAAAACAAAAATAGCACATTAACTGTAATTAATATTATCTACATTAGCACACATATTTTTTGAAACACCAGCATAAAACCCTACAGGCCACATTCAAAACTCATTTAATAAGTTTCATGCAATAAGTCTAGATTTGACATTCCTAGATATGAGGTTATTTTTTTTATTTTCATATTTAGATACTTTTGAATTACACCAAGTTTGATGTCACATCACATTGCTTTCCTTTCTTCAATATAAAATGAATTAGTTTGAATGTAACGTCGAAAACGAAAGAACATTTTTATAAAAAATCTAAAAGTAATATGTACAGGTCTTCTCTATTGGTTAAATGCATTTACTTTGCAAAAACATTGTGGCAATGAAGCAAGATAACATTGATTAACTTTGCATAATTAATCAATGTGATTAGGCTTTTAAGTTTCTTACCTCCATGAAATCAACAAATACTCTCTTCATCGATGGGTATTTCTCATGTGATTACATTTATCTTGCTTAATGCATATTTAAATTCTTCGTATCAAATGCAACCATTATTGTTTATACTTATATCAATGAGAAACATACATATTACTGTTACGCATACCATCTTCTTTGTTAAGTTCTGAAATATTGGCAGCAACACTCAGATCTTATCAACTAGACTTTCTACATTGACTTTTTATGGAAAGTAATGAATCTTTACTTCAGCACATACATACCAAGAATGATTTATAGAGCCTTTTAAAGGCCATGCTAGGTTTCTTGTCAAATTAATGAAACATAACAAATACAAAACACATTGATTGTTCAGGTTTCCTTTAAGAAGGGAATGGATTAAAAGACCTAAATCTTCTATTTTTCATCTGAACCCCCATGTTGTGGGTACCCACTGGATTTTTTTTTTATTAGACTATTCCAGTGGGTACCCACAAAATGGTATTTTATAGACAGATAATAAATATTCTTGTATTCAAATCAAAATCATATTCCTTTATTTTGAGCTCTGAAATTACATACACTGAAACACATTAATTGGTCAATACAAAACACTTTATCTGAAAAGATGAAAAATGTACTTCTGTAAGTATATATATATAAAGCTTAAAATCCCTTTGCTTCATGCACAACTTGATCTGTAGCCTTTGGCATAAATATTTTCATCTAGACACACTAATATACTAATATTAAATTAGATATGAGCCTGTGCGTGACATTTACAACAATTTGACAAGTGCGTGAATAGCAAACGTTTTGCAGCCTAGACAGATATATAGGGTTATTTGAAAAATTACATTACTGTTTAAGATACTCAAGACTTTTTCTTTCTACAAAGTGCAAAGTGAAGACTCTTGACAGACTATGCGGATGCACAGGCTGACAAGAATCTTTCCTTATCGCACATTTGTAAATTGTTGGAAATGTCACACACAGGCTCATTTCATATCGCTGTTTCATCCCTAGCTTATCTAAGCCTTACCTTAACATGTACGATAGTTATGAAACATTTTCTTTTCTTATCTAGGGTATCCAATCTAATTCAACCCATATCAGGCTATACAGTCACTGAAAATTGTTTGAGGAGTGAAACTATTTTAGAGAAATGAATTTAAATTTAGCACTTTGAGTAAATGAATTCAATGTGCGTTAAAATTGAAGACTGAAAACTGCAAAATTACTGAATAACTGAGACAAGCAATTTCTCTTTTTTTTTCCTCAATGTTTTCACTCTTAAATACTTTCAATGCATAAAAATTTTGGTTTGTGGGGAAATGGAGACACAAACAGGTTACAGCATTTATTTCTATATGAGGAACTACATATATTATTTTTCCTATTTGATGAAAAACAAACATTGCATTTTTTAGAATTAGATTTTATGTCTACTGTCAATTTTATTGTCATTTAGGCAGGTTTTCCTGGAGAACAGATCAAATATTTTATGAAGAAGAACAATTCTTTTTTGAAAATGATAATGCATGAATCATATTTATATATGATCAACAACCAACCTGAATGTACCTGCAGTTAATAAATTGCAGTTACAATAATGTTACTAATCAATGGTACACGATGAAAATTACAACAATAAACTGTTTAACAAATAGCACATATATCTATCACAATGCAGCTATGATTTAACAAGCAACAGTAACAAACATTAAGCACTTGTAACAATTATAACATATACACTTTAGTCAGGGTGTGTAATTCTCATGCCCGATCTGTCCAACATGTGCATTTCTACCCAAGGGCTTAGCTCCCATTACGCACATTACTCAAGTGCGTAATAGAAGAAAAATCTTTTCGAAAAATATCATTGATGAATGATCATAACATCAAAACTACAGCTTATTTAAGCTGTAGTAACGATGTTTTAATTATTCACCTACGCTCAAATCATAATAAGAGGAGCAGACGGATAATACTATGGAGATAATGCTGCTAACAATTGCTTCATAATATTATGAAGCAAATGTTAGCAGCATTTTCTCCATTATAATAACATAAATCTTTTGTCACAGTCCACATTTAACCTTTATCCTATATATTCTTTGGTGATTGCCTTCTGAGTGCGTATTAATTTCAAAGTCCTAGATACGCCTATGCCACCTGTGTGGACAAGTACCTTTTGCAAGGACACTAGGGCCCCTTTTACTAAACATCTTACGATCATATTTTGTGCAAGTTAAAAATTAAAGTTACTACTAGATAAGTAACAAAATATGAAATTCTGTTATGCATCATCTCATTGAAATCGTCTTCTAAAGACGATTCCAATGAGATATTGCAAGGCAGAATCAAACAATGAATGAAAACACCAGGTACTTTTTTGTGATTTTGCCTTACAATTGATTTTTTTGTAAGAGGTATATAAAAATGGGCCCCTGGTCTATGAAATAGTAAAAACCAGTACAACTCTTGCAAGGTACTTAATAGATCTAAAATATCCCAATGATTATATATTTATATTAAAGGGTAGAAAAATTGCTTTTAATGAAGAAAATGCTTGGTTCAAGCATTTTCTTCATTAAAAAATAGTGTTATTCTCAATTCTTATTCATTTACTTTTTACAGAAAAGGTCATTTTGAGCATGACAAGTTGAAAATCATTGACAAAGGGAGAAAACCCATATTTCCACACCCCTACTTTAATTCTGTTCACATACATTCAGTAAAATTTCATAAAGCAACTACCATTCATTTTTCTATTGTCAAGCAATTTCTTCTATTCCCACTGTGCTTTTACTACAGATATTATAGTTATTTGATATTTTGTTTGTAATTTATTGACTCTTAAAAATGGCCAGTCTTAAACTTTGTAAACTGTAGGAGATTAATGGTTTGGTGACATGAAATCTTCAGAAAGATATTTTTTTCTAATTTCAAACAACAAAAATTTGTAAAATATAACAAATAGACTTTAAACATCAATTGAATCATTTAAACAATTCTTTCATTTCATCAGATGATTAAAAATGATTTAAAAATTTAACAGTACACAACAATATGCCATTCATTATCTATTCATCTGCTTCAGCATTTTCTCACTTCATCTTTCATACACCACATAAAAAATGTAGCTCTGATTCAATCCGCACTCCTTGTCAAGCTGAACCAAGAATTATTCTACATAAATAGGATGTATAGACAAAGATCAGATTCCACTTATGTGCAGTCTGATCTTGGTCTCTACCACCTAATTTGCCTTTTTAAACCAGCAAAGTTAAAAATTGCATTTTCAAAAAGTTCATCTAGTGATTTTAGCACTATGATTTTTGTGTAATTAAAAATGATTTTTTTCAGCATGACAAGGGTTGAAGACATGTAAAGCCTTTATCAAACAAATCCCTATCACAAATTTGTGGGAAATAAGCCAAAAATCTAATGATTACTACCGGTACTTTGGATTCCTACAAATGGACCAGTCAATAAGGCTTTGTTCAAATTGGAACTGGATCATTTTAGTGTGTTTGAGAGCCCATTTTGTGGCACTTATGAGGTACCCATTTCCCATAATCCAAAATTTTGACAGGCTGAAGAAAACCTTGTAAGTAAACTTTACTTTAAAGCAGAAATGGCTCCTTAAAATCTTAGCAATTTCTATTTTCCCAATAAAGATTTCTACCCTTTCAGAAATTTCCATTCAATTTAATTTGAACTTGATAATTGTTAAAATTTCTTTGTAAGTTGGACAAATCTAAAATTTATTGCCTTGTAATTTATGAACCTTTACTAGATTATACTATGCTGTGCAGAGGACACCGCAAAGCAGCTTTCAATTTGGAAAGCAAAACTCATGATCTTTTACAATGAAGACCAAGGTTTCAAAATGAAATCACTAGGACACCTTGGTTAACACTGTTTCATTACTTCCGCAACGCTGCTTTAACACTTACGGGTTCATCAACTTTAGCATAAAATCACACGGACGTAAAACCCTGGGACTGAAAGGAAATATATCCATATTTGGCTAACAGCCTGTAAATTTGTGTCATATCTTCATTGAGCTACCCAAAACTTCCTAACCCTATCTTATCCAAGCTGAAGTCACAAGGTTTAGCTCGTGAAGTTTGAGTATCTAGCTCTCCCTACACTGTACCAGTTCACATAATTGATGTACATCCTGTATCTGTATGTTGACCTTCATCTGTTTCATGAGTTCATGGTGCCACATCCCTGTGTGTCGTATCTCAGGTACCAAACTTAACATCTCTGTCATCCTCGACTTGACATCTGCGCCTTTGGCTACAAAATAAAATAAAGAGATAATAAATAACTCATTGGTTAAACAATATTCTATCTCAGGAGTTGCAAACTAAAAGAGTTTGCAGAGGACTATTAGGAGGCTAATAAAAATGTGACCCTTCACACAAAAAAAGGACCATCTCCAACTTTGTAAAGTATGTACATGTATTTGAAAAATGGATTAGGTCCAGCAAAGGTCACCTAGAGGTCCCATTTCAAAATTCTTTCAAAGGCAATAGATTGATCATTCCATACTCAAAAATTAGCAAAGTGCAAAGGGTTTTGATCCTGGTCAGTGTGACTAGGATTGACACATTACACACAACTCAGATGGTCTCTTTTTGTGTGACAGATTACCATTAAGTCCTTGTTCTCAAAAATTTATTAGTTCATTCCTTTGATGTAAGAACTAATTAGAATCAGCTCATAGTGATGACTGTAATGAGTTCAAACTTAAAAGAATCCTATCAGATTATACAATTTAGACAGAAAAAGAACACGGCATACAGGTGCAACACTATTAAATAGTGCAAAAAATCTAATTAAAAAAAGGGCACAACTCTTATAAATGTGCTTTCTGAGTTATTCCCCCTGATAGTCTAGATAGCCCTTGTGATGGTGAACACACATGCAAATTTCAAGAAGATATCTCCAATAACAACAGCAATATGACCAAGTTTAAAGTTTCTCATGCCAACACCAACGCCAATGTTGACCACACCAAAGTGATCAAAATACAAGCTGGTTTTCTCCCAAAACAGCTGAGCTAAAAACCAACAAATAGAAAAGACAAAAACAATATGCCCCCTATCTAGCTATGTGGTGCACTAAAAGATTCTTCTAATTTCATAAATTCATAAACAAGGTGGCAAAATTTCACAAGATACGCCAGTTACACTGCTGGATGTCAAAATTTTAAACATCTAAGGGAAATAACTCAAAAAGTAAGCTAGGTAGAACTAGAGTTCTTATGCGCTGAACTCTGAGAGGAAAAGATATAAGGTTAGCTATACTCCAGACAAAGAAGTGAATGCTGCCCAACCCTTGGGCGCTAGATGCCACAAGTGATCACATGATAAGTTCCGTTTTTTGATGGGTGTTTACAAAGTTTTAGGCCTAGATGGATATGGGTTCATATTACAAGATTACCTAATTCATAAGACTGTAAGGCAACTATGATCTTCCGTCTAGCATCTTTTATGGCTTCAGGATACACAAGGTCTGTAAAATCTGTAAAATAGGAAAGTTTCTAGAACTACCTATTGGCCATCAATGTTATAAGCAAATATAATACATGCTGATACTATGCATGACTGTGCATGTGTGATAGCAAAATTATTAAGGTTGGAAGCACATTATTTGTCCAAAGCTGCATTAAGATTGAACCCCCCCTCCCTCCTTTTGAAATTGGATTGATCTTGTAATGGTGAAAAATACATGCCCAATTTTAAGTGAATATCTCTAATTTTAGCTAATATATTTACAAAGCTAAATTTCATCACATAAATGATACCAATTTGACAGACAACAGAGTGATGATAATTTTAATTTCCCAAAATGGCCAAGCTTCAAATGAAATCTTAACCAAAGTCTTAATTATTTGATTCATACAAGGGGTATCAAAAAATTCCGAGACAATTGTAATATCTGTTTCATTATTCATCAGATTTTGCTGAAACTGTCAGTAATTATTTGTATGGATGTGAGGGCTAATTATACAAACATGCAACCAAATATGACTGCGCATCTGCTAACAAACCATAGCTATGAAAACCAAATGATGCGCTTTCTGGGCACTTTTAGCTTTAAATTCACTGTTGAGAAAGAAATTCATACAAAACGGTAATATGTTTTTGCGTAGATGAGCACTGACCTTTTAAGATTTAGTTGGTGGGACTTGACAGGAGTTCACAGTTTATAACATATAAAAACACTGCTGACAAAAGCAATGAAGAGTGGGTCTGACGTTCATGATGTCACTTTTATGCCCTGAGACGCCGCACCCATCTCAGTTCAATTTGACACGGATTGTAGTGTTTTCAGACTATTCTACTGAAACTTGGTAAATTTGTGGTCACAAGGCATACATTTCAACTCATGCAATTTTCTAAGCCTTCAAACATATAGGATAAAAAAAATCATTTAAGTCTCAAAACTTTTTCGATAGTCCCTCGTAATATGTCTTAATGTTTTTATTCATTTGTAATTTTTGCAACATACTTTTCCAGCAACTGATAAAACCCAGTAAGTAGAAGTAGATACAAACGAACAAAAAAAATAATGCAATCTTGCATACTTCATTCTCTTATTGTTTCTTTAAATCTGTTGATTTACAAATGCTGAGGAAAAATGGTTGATTTGATCTTTATCTAATCCAGGACAAAATGCTACACTGTTCTTTGTGTTTTTATCTATCAATATAGGTATATACTACAGTGTTGCCCTAAGCCCCATACTATTCATTTTGTTAAATTCATGAAAAAACTGTATTTATCCTTAACAATAAGTGTTTGTGAAACACAAATGAGCCAAAAAGGACATATCTTGGGGTTTCACCCCAATAACTGACCTTGACCTTGTCAAATGAACTTGAACTTAGTATCTCTAGATGTGGTTCAAAAAAGTACTTTAGAACTCAAAATCTGACCATCATATCCTGAAAAACCTTGACATGACTGGTAAATATTAAGGTTTTTGATTAAGTTTTGCAAAGATTTGGCCATGAAATATTTCATTGTTCTTTTCAGATGATCATCATATTAGCATATGCCTATAAAAAAAGATACATATTAACACCAAACAGAAGCAATGTAAATTTAATAGGCTAAAAGAAATTGGCATTGCAAGGTTTTATTGTTAATTCTTAAGGTAGTGGACACGTAACAGTTCTGCTACACCTCAGGAGTAATGAACTTTAACTGTGTTAACAAAGGTTTCCTAATGATTTTCATCAAGAAACCTTGGTCAACATTGTGAAAGTTCATGAGTACAGGAATGTTGCAGAACTATTACAGGTCTATTACCTTAGGATAGATGGGCTTGACAATTATAAGATTATTGATTATAAGACAGTCTGAACTTGGATCAGTTCAATATGGGGAAGAGTTATACCTGTGGCAATGTACAGTAGAGCAGCAAGGGAGGCCACCTCGTACATATCCATGTTGGTTTTATAGATTCTGTCCCCTAGTTCAACCAGCTTCTGTTTGAAGGGATAGAAAGGGTTCTGTGGGGTAATGTTCCAGTTCCAAAAGTCCCGAAAGTTCTTCTCTATTGGATTATAGAGCTGATGACCCGCCATTAACAAGGTGGCCATGAATGTTACATTCTTACATAAGAATGTTTTGTCATCTGGGTGTAAGTTGCTGAAGCCTGCAAAATAAGTACACATTTTAGTCATTCAATAATAATTTAATATTATTTTGCTTCCATCATTTTCTATGCATTCTGATTGGCAGAATAATTGGTTTTATTCCTCATTGAAAATAATTTTTGAGTACCCAGACATTTTAAAGCCTATGCGCAAAGCAGTCCAACCCAAGTATGTCTTATTACGGGGAAATTCTTCTGTTTATCTTTTAAGTATATGAAGGTATGAAACTAAAGACCTAATCACACAAACACCATAACATTCATACAGTGTGATTGGTTTTTTGTTTCATACCTCAGTGAAATTAATAAATACTCTCTTCATCCTTTAAGTTAAATATTTCTAAAGTAATTTATTAAACCATTGCTCAACTAAAAGATTGTATCTGGCATCTTTAACTATAATTCATTAATCACACCTCTTGTTTACTAAATTGTCAAATGGTAAAGCTCTTTTTATTAATACATGATTTACAAAATTTAATATTTGGAAATTGTTTACTCAATCAAAAGATATAATTGATACTAAAAATGATTTACATAAGTATCAACGACCAACAAACTGTCTAATTAAATTTGAGTTGAAAGTGAAATAGGTGAAATAATACATCTTTTTTTTATTTTTATGCATTATGTTTTTTTCATATTCAATAGTAATTAATGTGATTGCAGAATAATATAATTATATTTTTTCCATCTATATTCCTGCATTTTGAATCGCTGAAAATAGGATTTTCCTATTCAATGAAAAACAATTTTGAGTAGACAGCTATTTTGTAAGATTCTGCACAAAGTTACATCAATTAAGAAATGTGTTTCTTTATTCATTAAATCTTTTCATTTCTGATTCATGCTTTTACATTATGAGAAAAGAAGAGAAACTTTGCTAATTTCATGAAATTATGAAACTAAAAACCTGATCACAGTATTGTAATAATCTGCATTCATACAGTATAGTAAGGCTTTTAGTTTCATACCTCATTTACATCTCTTCCATGTTTTATAACTTGTCAATGAGAACCCCTTTAAGACAAACAATCAAACTTGTATTAATCGATCACTACGGGGACCACCAAAAAGTGGTCGTATTAAAAAACGGTTGCTGAATACACATTTTGATTACAGATAAGAAACATACCTTTTGATTGAATATGCATATAATTGAGAGATTCTAAAAATCCTATGTTGTTATAACTTCATAGAATTGTCCCATTGAGACAATTCTGGTGAGTATTAACAACATAAGATTCATTTTCAATTATTTTAGAACAACAAAACCTTTGTTTTAGGAAATTCTTATTTAAAGACGGGGATTTATAAAGCTGTCGCTTAATAAAAAATGGTCGCTTAATGGACGTGGTCGCTAAAGCAAGATTGACTGTTCTTGAAATTATATCATTAAAAATAGAAGACTTAATAAATGGCAAAAGTCACCAATTATGATAAGTTGTATTTACCTGGAATTTGTGTAGCAAACTTAACCCCAGATGAAGTGTTTTTTACAATTCTCATTTGGATTTGTTGCCAGTTTCTACCATCCTGGAAAAACACAGAGTGAATGGTGAATAGCAGAGCTACAGATAGAGGGGGAATTTTGGATTTTAGATCATAGAATTTATAAACAAGAGGCCCAAGAGGGCCAGTATTGCTCAACTGACACTAAATGCCTAACAAATTTATGAAAATCCATTTGTAATTTATAATAAAAGTATTAAGCTAAGCAATAATCTAATTGTTAGTAGATAATAATCTAAGGCCGAGGTACGCCAATGCATGAAATGAAAAAAATCTCAAATCAACAAACAATCTTACACAAAAGTCCTTTTTTCCATGACACAGAATAAGAGGTTAAATGATAAGTAAGATTTTATGAAGGTTTCCTGAAATATGTCAATAAATGTACAAGTTGTGCCACAAGAAACGTTGCATCACAAAGGCCCCTTTTTCTATGACACAGCAACATAATCATCAAGAAAGAAATCATAGAGAGGTCTTTTAAAAACAATCCTGACATCAATCATTAATTTTGAATCCCAAAATTCATTTCAGAGTAGAATATATTTTTTATAATTTAGCATATGGATCCCTTTTTAGCTGATCGACAGCACCAATGTAATTCCTCGATCAAAATTTCAGGATGAAATCTAAAAAAGCTTTACTTAAGATTCATTCCTGTGAAGATTGGTTGAATTTTAACCAGTAGTTTCAGAGAAGGAGAATTTTTCATATTTAACCATATAAGGCCATATTGGGTTGACATGTCAGTCTGTAGCACTCAAGTTATTAGCCAAATCAGAATTAAAAGAAGGAATCTAAAAGAGCATGTCCCAAGCATCATTCTTGTGCAGTTTGGTTGAATGCTGACTGATAGTTTCAGAAAAGAAGATATTCATATTTCTCCAAAGGGGGCATTTTTTGTATGACACATCCTGTCTGTAACATTCTAGTTATCAGTAAAGAAGGAATCTAAGAGAGCATGTCCCAAGCATCAATCCTGTGCAGTTTGGTTAAATTCTGACTGGTAGTTAAAGAAAAGAAGATATTTTCATATGTTACCAAAGGGGACAATTTTTGGATGATACAACTGCCCATAGCTCCAAAGTTATCAGCCTTATCATGATAAAAATGGAGAAATCTGAAAGAGCTAGTGCCAAGCATCATTCCTGTGCAGTTTGGTTGAATTCAAACTAGATGTTTCAGAGAAGAAGTTGATCAAAGAAAAATTTTACACACAAATGGACTGACACGCACACAGACAGATACACAACAAGCCATGAAAATTGTCCACTGGACTTTGTCCAGTGGAGCTAAAATTTATGGCGAAAACCCCATGTTCCTGGTATTCATTGTAATCATTTGGCAAGATGACTCAAATGAGTACCAACAACATTGAATTTCATTGAGAAATGATAATTTTAAACTGGCTTTATCCCCTATCATCTAAATGTTTGAATACAAAATTTAACTTAAACAATATAATTCAGGAATATAGTTATACATTCTCTCTATTTTTTCAAATCCAGCATCTACTTGTTAAGAAATAATTTTTGTCAAGTTATTTTGAAATTCATCCTTAAATGTAAGCTATCAAAAAAATCCTTTCAAATGGCCACATACAAACTAACCATAAGACAATGCCAACATAATATGTTAGGCAAGGTGGTTAAAAAAATTACCTGTACTCCCACTGGCTTGATGGAATCTGTATATTTGTTGACCATGTTCTTAAAGCTTGTCTGTAGATGGTCAAGTAGAGCCTGTTTGTCAGCAGTCATTGTTAAACTCTCGTTCACCAGCGTCGATGATTGCCAGTACTTCTCCGTCAAGTGATGCTTGTATCGTCCAACCTGGAAACCGCTGTTGTAACCTGGAATATCACATATGTCGGAGTCGTCGCAGTTTTTACGTTTGTTTATTCTTCGGCAAGATGTGAACTCATCGTAGTTACTACTGGAGTCACTTGAACAAGATTGATGATCCGTCATGACGTAGAAGTACGAGTCTGCTGGGCTGACGGAGGCTAATGTCTTACAAACAACCTCTCTCTCAATGTCATTTCTTGTAACGGCTCCATCCCTTTCATTGTTAGCTATCAATGATAGCTCTGTGTTGTCAAATGAGGGCTTCATGAAGTGATTGTTGATCCTCTGAAAGTTCTCCTGCATGGGTGATGTGTGTCTGTTATTGCTGTATCCCCTTTCCTGATGTGGAATTGTCTGGGGGCTGGTCTGTGATGGACTGTGACAGTAATGAGGCGGGGAACCAGTCAAACACCAGCTATCATGGGAGGTAACTCCCCCTTCCTGAGTTGGAATGGTCATAGAGTTGATGTTAGTGTTAGACTGGAGGGTCACATGACTGTTGTTGTTGTTGTATGTGGGTGATGTCTGTGAGGGTGAGAGTGGAGCCATGTTGACATTGACAGAGAGATCATGGACAAAGTTTCCTGTCTGATTATTCTGAAATGTACTTGGTTGGTACATCTGGTCACTGTAAGGGGAACCCTGTGGACTCCCACAGTCACTCTGGTAGGGGCTGTGCTGAGGGGATGAAAGGGAATGATAGACAGGGCTGTGATCTGGTGAGTACTGACATGCCGGGGAGTGATTTGGGCTGGCACTTGACATGTAGCCTGGGGACCCTGATGACATGTACCCTGGTGAGTGTACACTGGAATCTGACATATACCCACTGCCTGGTGAGTGAATCTGTCTGATTGGTGAGTGACATGGTGGTGGTGTCACTCCTGTCTGACAATATTCTGGTGAGTAACCTGGATACTGGGGTGGGGGACCCCTGTTGGACAGATTGACTGTCATGTTCATTGGTTCATTGATGTTTGATGGAATGTTAGACGGTTGTCTGGACATATCATGAATGTTCCACTGTCCTTGAGATGGAGAAATGTTGACAAAATCAGCCTTCATATCTTTCTGTCTTAATGTAGAATTGTAATCAAAGCAGCGCATTTTCTTGGTATTAGAATAATCAGCAGAATTCTGGTTGTCATTCTGTAACATCATCAGTATCTCGTCCATCTCTTCCTCAATGAATTCTGTAGAGTTAGTCTGTGTGGTGTTCTGAACATTGTTACAGTTCAGTGGTCCCTGATTGTTGTGTTGCCATGGTGACATGCTCTGTTGCCCCTGGTAACACATCTCCCCCATCTTCTTCAAGTACTCACAGCTTGGTCTATCGTTCTCCTGTTTCACTTTGTTGCTAGCTGAAGCAGTTTTCAGCGTGTCGGTGTTGTTATTATCCTCTCCCTCAGTGGAGAGATTCGTCAGGTGAGCATTAGTTACATTATCTACATCTGATAGAGACTGTTGGTCGGCTGCTTTAGGGCTGTTGACTAAAGGACTTGCATCATTGCCATCAGCTTTCTTGGGTCGGCCCATCTTAATGGCTGAAAGGATGAAATGAATGAGAAATAACTTTCTACCATTTCTTTGGTTCAAAAAGATCTAAACTTTCAATAAAAGAATTGCAACTTTCAAAATGTGCTCAATAGTATAAAGAGCATTATACTTTAATCAACTGAATAGTATTTTTGAGAACATCTGTTGAAACATCACTAGGGTATTTCCATAAATTGGAAAGGGCCTTGAACATAAGTGCAGTGCAGGGGTGTGGAAATACGAGTTTTCTCCACTTGTCCCTGGACAAGTAAAAGCGGATTTTCTACTCGTCCAGAATCAAAATGAACTTGTCTGCTAAAGAGTAAATGGAAAAAAATGAAAAAAACATTGCCTTTTGATGAAGAAAATGCTGGTATGCAGCATTTTCTTCATTAAAACAATGTTTTCTACCCTATGATATGAACATTAGGATGATTTCTCTCTTAATTCTTGTAAGTAACATTCCAAGATTAGCCCTGGTATATACTTGTCCTTGGACAAGTGGCTTAGAAAAATTTACTTGTCCTTAAGTACAAAAGCCTGAGTCGGACAAGTCGGGCATAGGAATTCCACACCCCTGTGCAGTGATTATTGGTCATTCTTTAGACTAAAACAGTTTTATACACTTAGACAAAGAAACTTTCTTTAATACATTCCAAAGGTTAATCTTTAAGACAAAAAATCCTTTGATAACAAAACTAGGTAACAAATCTACAAATTTAAGTTCTCTATTTTCAGTTTGAACCAGTTTTAGTTGATTTTATGTTGCTGAACATCAGGTTGAATATGAACATACTTCATATGTGAGAGAATGCATTTTAATGGGCATGCCCATATTATTCCCCATGTTATTTGATAGAACTGTAGACCTGCTTCTGAAAACATTGACTGTCATTTGGTGCAAGTCTAACCCACAATTTCAGTTGGCAAAGAAAAATCACCTTGAAAATTTTTTAACTGAAGGAAAATTTATTTATTTCAGAGAACAGCATCAATAAGGAGAAAGAGAATATTGAATCTTAACAGTTAAAGACTGATTAAAGAACATACAATTTTTACTGTCTGCAATTTATACCATACCTTTCACACAAGTGCACTTCATAAGCCATGTCAAGGGGGTGGCACAACACTATTGTAAGTGCCTATAAACATATAGGCACTTACAATAGTGTTGAACTGACCCCTTGATGTATAATTTGCAAAGATATAGCACTATTTTTGTCATCCTGAATGCAGGGCTGCTTTTACAATTTTCTCAAACATACATACCTTCTCTTGACATGCCTACATTAAGACATTTCTGGTAACGGCAATATCTGCAGTTATTTCTGTTACGTGGGTTGATCCCACAGTCCTTCTCTGATTTACAAACATAGCTCTGGTTCTCAACCAGCCCTCGTCGGAAAAATTTCTGTAATATAAACAGCATCAATATAAGTTTGTTAAACACCAAAGCCCCCTCACTTGCCACTTTTTATAGAAGCCTTGTTTGATACAAAATAGAAATCAGTAGTAAAACAAACATTAAAATTTAGATATTCAATGTATTTGACCTTAAAAAATGACCTTGACCCTGGCTGGTTGCCTTGAAAGGTCTTACTAATATTAGAAAGTTGCCATGGTATATGTTGTTCAATTCCTTTTTCAGAGCTTTAGGATCACCTTCCATGAAAGAGAATTTAATATTTGAAATGATAATTCATCCCAGAGGTGTAGTCAATTTTTTCATTGTCTCCCTTACCTTGCAGTGTTCATGTGTATTAAATGAATGCAATTTAACAATGTCTACCTTAACTTGCAGCTTCCACTTATATAAACACCAACAAGAGTGCCATCGTCACAAAATACGCCGCCACTTTGCTGCTGTTTCACGAAAATAATTGTAGACATTACTTATTTTGACAGAACCAAATTGAAAATGACCAAGTTTCATTTAAATCAAGACAAGGCTGCAATTTCAATAAGCCCCAGGCACTAAGTTTTAAGGGGGCATAATTCAGGGAAATAAATGAGCCATAAAATCCTTGATCCATGTACATCTACAAATTATGGTGATGACATTGACCAAGTTTCATTTAAATAAAGACAAAAAGTTAGGAGGAGTTGTGTTCAAAAGGCTGCAATTTCGATAAGCCCTAGATACTAAGTTTTAAGGGGGAATAATTTAGGTAAAATTAATGAACCATAAAATCCTTACTTCATGCTCATCTACCAATTTCGGTTATAACATCCACCAAGTTTCATTTAGATCCAGCCAGAAACTTAGGAAGAGTTGCATTCACAAGGCTGCAATTTCAATAAGCCCCAGAGACTAAATTTTAAGGGGGCATAACTGAGGCAATAAGCCTCAGAGACTAAGTTTTTAAGGGGCATAACTCAGACAAAAATCAACGAATCATAAAATCCTTCCTTCATGCACATCTACCAATTGAGGTGATAACATTGACCAAGTTTCAAGAAGATCCAGCCAGAAACTTAGGAGGAGCTGTGTTGACAAGAAAAGTGAACCCAGAGACTAAGTTTTTAAGGGGCATAACTCAGGCAAAAATCAACGAACCATAAAATCATTCCTTCATGCGCATCTACCAATTGAGGTGATAACATTGACCAAGTTTCAAGAAGATCCAGCCAGAAACTTAGGAGGAGTTGCGTTGACAAGAAAAGTGGACCCAGAGACTAAGTTATCAAGGGGCATAACTCAGGCAAAAATCAACGAACCGTAAAATCCTTCCTTCATGCACATCTACCAATTGAGGTGATAACATTGACCAAGTTTCAAGAAGATCCAGCCAGTAGTTTAGGAGGAGTTGCGTTGACAAGAAAAGTGGACGGACGTACGGACGGATGGACGGACAGATGGACTGACGGACGGACAGATGGAGAAGATGACGCCAATATACGTCCGCCTCCGGCGGCGTATAATAAAAAGTAAACAATAAGCAATGTCTCCCTAACCTTGCAGCCTTCACATGTATAAAATACATCAAATTTATGCTATAAACAATCTATCCCTTGCCTTACAACCTTCACATGTATTAACAATATCTCCCTTACCTTGCAGCCTTCACATGTATTTACACCAAAATGTATGCCATTAGCAATGTATCCCTTACCTTGCAGCCTTCACATGTATTTACACCAAAATGTATGCCATTAGCAATGTATCCCTTACCTTGCAGCCTTCACATGTATTTACACCAAAATGTATGCCATTAGCAATGTATCCCTTACCTTGCAGCCTTCACATGTATTTACACCAAAATGTATGCCATTAGCAATGTCTCCCTTACCTTCCAACCTTCACATGTATTAACACCAAAATGTATGCCATTAGCAATGTATCCCTTACCTTGCAGCCTTCACATGTATTAACACCAAAATGTATGCCATCGGAAAATTGTGTCCTTTACCTTGCAGCCTTCACAAGTATTAACACCAAAATGTAATTGATGGGTCAGTGCAACACTTACGTAAGTGCCTTTATAATTATAGGCACTTACAATAGTGTTGCACTGACCCCTCAGTATGCCATTAGAAATGTGTCCCTTACCTTGCAGCCTTCACATGTATTTACACCAAAATGTATGCCATTAGCAATGTCTCCGCATACTTTACACAACACTTGGCCTTCTGCTGGCTGGACTGTCTCTGGTTTTTCTGAAAGTAGAAATAAGTCAACTTTTTTCATGACGAATTTTAATTTCTGTGTCAAACAAATTACATCGTTTTGAGATATTCCTGCTAGTATGGCACAAGTTCAGGGAGTCTTAAACTGTCCTAAAGTGAATTTCATGAATTTTTCATCTCTGAAGTATTAGAACTTTTCTTCTACAAATGTTCTAGATCTTAAATCCCAAATCAGGCATACTTGTTCATTTTATTCAAGTGTTTTAAAGTTCCAAAACACATTTACAACTTTTCTAGAGCACTGAAAGTTCTAGAATCATTCTATAAAAGTTCTCAAAGAAGATATAAACCATATTTCAGGACAAAAAAGAGCTCAGCATGTTCTAGGTGAAAATGTGGACACTACAGGTATATATCACATATCCAATTAATTGATTGAATGGAGTTTAACGCCCCTTTCAACATTTTTTCAGATATATCGCGGCCACTGGAGCACATAACAATGTTTTCCTGGTATTTCTCTCACCAGTACAACTACCACATCCTTTCCTAGCCTCCAGCTGCTATCTCACATAGGTCTACAATTGTCAACCCATTGGTGAGTGACAAATCGTCAGAAAGAATGAGTGCCGCCAATCACATAACTGAATGGGCTAGACATAACTCATGACACAACTTAAAGAGACGAGACTCTTATATTCTTTAACCCTTGTCATGCTGAACCCTGAATATTCCTTCTTTGGTAGGAGGTATAGACAAAGATCATCCTGCACCTATTTGCAGCCTGATCTTTGTCTGCAACACCTTCTTTTTTCCTTTTAAGGTACAATTGTTCATAAAATTAATTTTCCAAAAGAGAGATTGCCCTGCAAACTTGAAATCCAGGGCCTTCAGTACTTTGATAAGAGAGCAATTCTGAAAGAGGATTTTAACTTAGCATGACAAGGGTTAAGTATAAGTCACTTTTATAATGCACAATTTGTACAAAGCTTAGTTAACAAATTCAATTACATTCACAAAAAGGGAACTTTTATGAGGTAAAAATATAGAATATCAACAACTAAATAACACAAATCCAAGATAAGATAATATTTTGACAAATTCAACCAAAGTTCAAGATTATTGTCAAACATGCTCCTCAAGTTGTACTTATGTCATAGGATATCATAAATGATTGTACACTTCAAACAAATTATTAAAAAAATACCTTTTCATATCTATAATACAGGTAGTATCATGTCTAAAGGAATGCTTTCAACTCATGAAATCATACACCAAACAGCTTATGAAAATTTCGAAGGTCATATGGTTACCAACATCGTGAAATTGACAAGGTGAATGATTTTGAAATGATTTTGGAATGAAATTGAATGAGTAGGACCGGTGAGTTGTCAGTGAAATTAAAGGGATGTAATCCAATATCACTAATTTTGTTCAAGATGAACAAAATTAGTGATATTTATTACCTCCCTTTCATATAATATGCAAGCAAGTTCTATAAAAAGCTTCGTTTTTCTTAAGAACAAATCAGATGCTAGTCATTTTAATTTTATCAGTGCAATTCTGATTTTGTCTTGCTATATTCATTTTCATTATAGTTTTTAATCTTAAGAGATTTTGAGTGTTTTTGAATGGTTTCGATTGAGATGAATGTCAATTTCACAATGTTACTAACTGTAGCACTTTTGGCCAGTGTTAAAAGAAATTGAATTGAAGGAAAAAGCAGCATTTTTATTTAATGAAACTATTGAATGAGCCTGTAAAAAAGATAATGAGCACAAAATATGGTTGCCTATGCTCAAAGGTTGAGTACTCAATGGTGAATGAAAATCAAAGTAAACAAGATGTGTTTGTGAAACACGAATGCCCCCGTAACAGCAATTTTGTTCAAGTTTGACCTTGACAGATGACCTTGACCTTGTCACATGACCTTGACCTGGGTACCAGCGGATGCGGGTCATTGCAATCTATCATCATGCCAAATATTAGATTTGTATCTTGAATAGGCTTGAAGATATTTGGCAATGTTAAGTTTTTTGGTTAACTTTTTGAGTTATTTGACCTTGACAGATGACCTTGACCTTGTCACATGACCTTGACTTTGGTACCAGCAGATGCGGATCATTGAGATCTATCATCATGCCAAATATGAGCCTTGTATCTTGAAAAGGCTTCAAAATATTGGCAATGTTAAGTTTTTTGGTTAACTTTTGCAGACACACAGACAGACGGACAGACGGACAGATGGACAATGGTAAAACAATATGCCCCCGATCTTTCGATACGGGGGCATAAAAAGGGGGCATAATTGGCACAAAATGCTTCTAGAGTTATCCCCATTGATATTATAGGTTGCTTTTTTTTCTATGTGTACCATAAGTTTCAAATGAATGATTTTTTGTAAATATAGAACAATCTATCACAAAATGTCAAAGTTTTTGCACAGCAGGCTATAGCAATACTCCAGCTTTTCACCTGACAGCTGAGCTAATAATAGAATTATTTAATGTGCTTCTTTTTTTCTTATTTTTGAGAGTATCTATATATGAATAGTGAATTATACATTTAAAAAAAATTCTTGATATTCAGGTATGTTACCAAATGAGAAAAAAGATATTACATTATGTCTGATCTAAGAGATAGGCAGTTACAGTATTTCTTCCCAACGAGCCCCCTTAAAGTCTGAATACAGATAAAACTGTTCTGATAGCTGACGGCTTTGTCTACTTGAGACAACATTGGATAGGAATCAATAGATTTTTATCCAGTAGAAGATGATTATCAATCTCTAACAATGCGCTTTACTGCCGAGTCTCATCAATAAGAACAAAAGCTTGTCCTATTTATAATTCAAAACCACTTGACCTTCACACTGTGAGCGAGCTACAACCAGCTGAATGTCGAGAGGATATACCCAGCTTAAGAAGGGTTTGACATTATGCAAGATCGTCAATTTTTAAATGGTAATTTCAAATGGACATTTTTCAGACCTTCAGAATGAAACAAGATTTATCCAACTAAAAGCCAAATGCATACAAATTGTTCAAGATGTGTTTATAAACCATCTGTCTATCTGCACGAACTTAGCATATTGTCAATTTCTTAAAGGTAGCTTTAAGGTACACTGTGTACAATGCTCATATTTGGCATTTTGATTTATAAATCTTTATGATTGGCATCTGTAGATACAAAGGTCATTTGTCAAGGTCAAATTTTTGTAAATGTTGTTACCAAATAACTCACCAATTCCAATTACTTCAGGACTTTCAATGATATAAGCCTCGTAATTGGCATGATGACTGATTCAAATGATGTGCATAACAAGGTCAAGGTCATGAGACTAGGTCAATTGAACTGAGAATACATAATATAAATACGTGTAGATATTAACAAAAATAACAAGATGTGTTTGTGAAGCACGAATGCCCCCGAAACAGCAATTTTTTAGAAATTTGACCTAGACAGATGACTTTGACCATGTCACATGACCTTGACCTTGGTACCTGTAGATGTGTATCATTGAAATCTAAAATCATACCAAATATGAGCATTGAATCTTGATTAGCCTCGAAAATATTGGCAATGTTAAGTTTTTTGGATAAGTTTTGCTGACAGACAGACAGACAGACTAACAGACAGTCAATGGTAAAACAATATGCCCCTGATCTTTCCATGCTTGGGCATAAAAATGAGCATTTTCATTGATGTAATAAGTGATATGTTTTCCTAGTAGCAGTTGTTATTAAATGAGCATAGTATTGGTAATGGTAGATATATAAAATAACTGACTGTAGTCAGTAAAGTAGTTTTCCAAATAAGTCAGGTTTGTTACCTTTAAAGATCAATATAACAAAGTGAATGATTAAGCATGGGATTTCCATCATAAATAATTAACTATACAATTAACCTTTTTTGAATAAATGTCTTAAATGATACTGCAGGTCTATAACTCTAGCTAATGCCTCTATAGATGTACAAACTTTAGTGAGTGATCAAAGGTCAATTTTGCCTATAACTGTATAGGCAAATTGACCTTTGATCACTCATTAAAATTTGTACATCTATTGAAGCATCTGAGCAGTAACGATACACAAGTTTGAGTGAGTAATCAATATTTAGCACAAAAAATATTATAAATGGTTTTAATCGATTAGAGTTTTGCGATGGGGGACCAAAACATCCTAAATACTTGTATATAGCTATATTCCAGCTGTACTTAAAACATTTTCCTGGTCAAATGAGGGGATGACCAGGGGTCAATTTGTTCTCACAAATGGCTATTAAGCAATAAAGACTGTTTGAATGGAGTTTTATGCCACTTTCAAAAATTTTTCAGTTATATCGAGGCAGGTGGATCACCTAACAATGGATTCCTGGTATTTCTCTGGCCAGTAACTACCAAAAGTCACATCCTTTCCTAGCTTCCAGCTGCTATCTCACATAGGTTTTCTATTATCAACCCATCGGCAAAAGACAATTATAGTCAGAAAGAATGAGTGCCGCCGTCAGGGTTCAAACCCAGGACCATAAGATTGACAGTCTGACGCGCTACCAACTGGGCTTTGATGGCAGCTAGGCAATAAAGAGACAATCTGCATGTTGCATAAAGTGTCAACCACAAAGTCAGACTAGAGGGACTTTGTAGGTGAAACTTTTTTGCACTAGGCTGAATTCTCTGAATCTCAGTAATAATTGAAATATGTTTTTTGTAATGCAACCTCTAATTCACCTCTATTGACATCATTCTTTTTTTCAAATGTTCATTCTAAGGTGTCCTAGATGAAATGATCCTTTTTTGCACAACTGGTCACTTTTATTTTTTTGAAAGTTGTTGACCACAAGTTTGCCATGTTTATTGTCTGCAGAACTTTTTACAGGTTACAAGGTCACCCCAAGGATTTAACAGAACAAGTTGTGAACAACAGTTGGCTTTGAGGTCAATGCAAACAAGCTGGTCCATTGTATATGCATTTCGAGGGGTCAGTGCAACACTATTGCAAGTGCCTGAAAAAATTTAGGCACTTACAATAGTGTTGCACTAACCCCTTGATTTGCATTTGTTTGAAGTATTCAACCTTATTGCTTCTTCTTTGTATTCCATAAGAAGTTTGCATATAGATATACTAGACAGGACTGTTTTTTCCAAATAAAGTCATTTAGTCATTTTGTTTGTGTGAGGAAACTGCATCTGATTATCGTCATGTAAGAACAAAGCAAAAAGCTCTGAATAAGAAAATTGAATTTTCTCTCGCTATGACAAAGCGAGGACGCTGGGGTATCTTTCAAAGAAAAAAAGATTCTAAAGTCTCCAACTCTAACATGACAGGGCTTGATGAATACAAGCCCTTAAACAAGGGTGTTGAAAAACGACTTTTCTCCACTTGTCCATGGACAAGCAAAAGTCAGTTTTCTACTTGTCCAGGATCAAAATGAACTTATGCCCTCAAAGAAATGAAGTGATGAATATTGAGAAAAACATTGTTTCTAATGCAGAAAATGCTGTAACCTGGCATTTTCTTCATTGAATACAATGTTTTCTTCCCTTTGATGCAAACAATAGGATGAGTTTTCTCCTAGATGTTTTAGTACTGTATCAAGATTTGCTCTGGTATTTACTTGTCCACGGACAAGTGGCTAAGAAAAATGTACTCGCGCACAAGTGGAAAAGCCCATGTTGGAAAAGTCAGGCATGGGATTTCCACACCCCTGCCTTAAAGAATAAGTTCAAAATTCTCTAGCTCAAATATGGCAAAGTGAAAGACTGTGGTCTAGCTCTGATATTAGATTATGAGGACTGGATCCATCTATTGATGTGCTTGCATAAAAAAGAGCACCACCTACATGTGCCAAAGCTCAGCTGCAAATGCTGAATAAAGCAGTGAAAAAGGGGGATCACTCTTATAAAAATGCTTTAAGAATTAGTCTGAATAGCTATTGTGATGTTGAACACACATGCAAATTTAAGATTCATGAAGATATCTTTAACAAAAACAGAGATATGACCAAGGTTTAAGTTTGTGAAGCCAACAGGCCAATGCAAAATAATAACGCCGATTGATGTGAATCATATGGGTCAGAAACTACACCCCCCAACTATATTGACCAATAATATAAATAATTAGTCTATATGGTGGTGGGGGGGGGGGGGGTAATTTAGGACCCCTTTGATGTGAATGACTCCAAGGACAAGTGATGACAATACCTTGGTTTTTACAAAAACAGCCAAGCTTAAAATTGCATTTGTCAAATCTGAGGGTTTGTCGTAATATTTTTAATGTGGGCAGAACACAATTTAATAATGAAGTGTAGTTTAAATCCATGGGATAAGCTTTTAAATCCCTTGTTATTTTGATCAAGCTGGACATGTGCCAATGACCATTTTATCATACAATAATGTGGGTAGGGGGATCAAACGACATAAAGAATGATTGATTAACAATACAAACTAATGAAGCATTCATCTAGAAAACTATGTACATAACTTGATCATATTACTAAATATTATTGACAAATTGATTCATATGGAATTCTGCTCCTGCATGTGTTTTTTTAGGTATTTAACTTGTCGGGCAAAAAGGAACCATCTGGGTTCTAATTGAGAAAAGTGTTTATCCCTTAGACATACAGACTGACAATGGTTAAACAATGTGCCCCTGAAACTTCAGGGGACCTGTCAAATTTGCATCCGTCTCTTATATTCTCCAATGAAATTTAGAATGCACAAATATAAGTCTGAGACTGAAACAAGCTTATTGCTGGTAAGTCTAGAGAAGAGGGGAAGTTTATGTAACAAGAGCACCGCCTACAGGTGCAATGCTTGGCTGCAGGTGCTGTATAATGCAAAAAATTCTAAGACAAAAAAGGGCATAAATCTTACAAAAATGCTTCCAGAGTTATCCCCCTTGATAGTCTGGGTAGCTCTTGTGATGGTGAACACACATGCAAAGTTTTATGAAAATATGTTCAATAATAAGAGTTTATGAACAAGATTAAAGTTTGTCATGCAAACGCCAACAATGCCAAGGTCACCATAATACCTCTGGTTTTCTTCAAAAATAGCAGAGCTAAAAAATTGTTGTTCTTTCATGACATTGATCGTGGCTGTATAAATATCTTAGGGTTAAGCTAAAAAATCTGAAAAATATTTGTGACCGGTCACACAAATAAGGACTACCAATTGGTAACTCAGTAAAATAAATATTTGAAAAAAAGAATTGCTCTAATGGAGCTCAACCTCAGGTCTTTTATCGAATATAAGAGGAAATAATGATCATTCTAGATTCAGAAAATATACAGAAGGTGAAAAGCATCGACGGAGCATGGCCAGTCTGACAAGGATCGATACTTTTTGCACTTCCAAGGTAGTCCCTTTTCACCTGATGCCTCACATTTGGTTGATAGAGCTACCCCTTGTCATGCTGAATAAGTTTTGGCTAAAAATTTGCATAAAAATCAAAGGGCAAAAAGCGCTGAAAGTACCAACTGTAGGTCATTTTTATTTGAAAAACTAAATCTTTTGACAATTCTGGTTTGAAAGTAAGAAACAGGTGGTGTAGACTAACATCAGACTGCACATATTTGCAGGCTGATGTTTGTCTATAGCTCCTGCAAAAGCAGAAATATTCCGGGTTCAGCATGACAATTAGTAAGGGTTAAAATGATACAAGATATTGAACTAACCTTTGCGGCACATTCCTGCCATAAGACAGCGCTGATAGCGGCAGAATTGACAGCGAATGCGGCCTTGTTTAACTATATCACAATTACCACTACATTGACATGTAAAACTGGGCTCTCCGTCTTTTGTACAGCGTATGTAGAAACTCTGAAATCAGATGAAAATTGTACGTAATACGTCAACACAATTTAACCCATAAGAAGAGAATCAAGTTAATGAAATTATAAAAACATGAACTTTTGGGAAAGAATATATAGTAGAAAATGAAGGAATTGCAGCAATTCCTTCATTTTCTACAATGTTTTCTCAGCCTCTTTGCTTCAGAGGCATAAAAAAGTGTTGTTGTCTTGGAATGGATTAAGCTAATGAGTTTCAGACTCAGGTCCTATCCAGTTTTTGACATTGAAAGTCAATTAATTGCAAATAGATGAAATATTGAACACCTAACAATATTTTTTTTCTCTTTCCAGAAAACAATGATGGTATAAAGTGAAAGAAGTAGGTTGCTTCCATCTACGCAGATCAGCCCTGAGTTTAGGATTACAAAATGTGGCAAAGTGATTACAGCAGGGTATAATTTCGAACAGTTTACAACAATTTGTTATCCTGTAAGTAGGGCTGGTGTACTATCTTCATGACAATATTCTTTTGCTTAATAATTGAGATAATGCAACTTTAAACTGAAGCTCAGTTACTTTCAACATATGAAAATTATTTGAAGCTCAAAGGGTTACATATAAACAGTTCATGTAGGTACAATTAAATTCTCTATTCAAAAGTAAGATTACGGTCTATCCACTGAAAAAGTGGCCACAATTATGAATGGCATTGTGAATTACTGTGAGTTTGCAGATGTTTGTGAATCAAATAATAAAAGAAGGGAGTTCAAACTGTAACAATTATTAAAGCCAGGTTTCTATAATTTCTTGTGGTTTTTTCTGTGACGCAGGGATTGAATCATTAAAATCCTGAAAATATAGAACATATTGTCAATGGACATTGACATAATCCTCCCCTGTGTTGCATCATTTTGTATGATAGCTGCATACCATATTATTAGCATTGTACCTCAAAGACTTTGAGTTATAAGACAATGGTTGGTTTACACATTAAGTTTAGAAGTTATGGGGTAATTTAGGGTTACACAGGTCAAGTTTTTAATAGACAGACAGACTGACATCTGTAAAACAACATGCCCCAAATCTTTCAATGCTTGGGAATTAATATTATACAAAATTGCAAATTTGAGGTATCATTGGACACTGACAATGCTCTTGTTCCTGCAAAGTTACCTTGAAAACATCTAGAGATAGCCTCGAAGAAAATTTAAATCCAATTTACAGCTGCTTAAAAGATCTTGACTTTTTTTGTCTTAACAGAATATCAATTACTGTTCCCTGTTATGTCTGAATCATATATTCCAATGTAACATTATTGAAAGAAATAGAGTTATGTTCATAGAGTAACAGAGATGTTTCATGAGTTTTAGAACTAGAGAAAAGTCATTTCAAATTCCCCCATTGTGTATAGTGAAAGAATCAAAAGACCCCAATATGAATGAATGTTATCAATGGAATTATGCCCTTTTGTGCAAAAGCAAAATAAATTGAACAAAGATAGCTTAGCCCTTGCCTACATTACCCTAAGTTTGAACAATGTTAACCTATCCAACACAAGTCTACCTTTTGGTTTAAACTTATTTTATTTGCATATAATAATCATGTACATAATAATTCACAATGATAACATGCAAAAAAGGATTAGAACAGAAGCTAAGCTTGTATTATAGTTCTTCTCCTTGTCATTGTTTCAAGACGTGTACAAGTGTTTAAATTTACTAACTTTATTTTAAAGAAGTAGCTATAGGGATGATGATCTGACAGAAAATGTTACTGAATGTTTCAGTATATTGTAAAATATCATAACTGATGATATTAGGTTTGGGGTAAGATGTGCTCTTTCAATATCGTTCCAATAAAGACGTTTTGATTTTTTAAAAAGTAGAAAAAATAAAACTTAAAGTGTTGAATGATACACCAAATAAGAGAACCACTGTAAATTTAGTTACACAAGAATACGTCTACTATCCTAATGTAACAATGGACCTCTTGAAATATTATAGTATTTTCTTGAAATGACACCTTTTGAAACAACTTCAATGCCTATAAGTTTTAGGAACTTTTTGAGACTTCTTTCCTAATTTGAGGTGAATTTCCTCTTCACCTCAAAATATGACTGTTAGTGGAACTTCACCTCAAATGAAAGGAAAAAGGCCTAAAAGACATCAATTTTAATGATTTTTTAAAATCAGAAAATACATACTAAATAAAAGCTCCCTGAACATGTTATGTATAGCTCCAGGGAGCTTTGATTAGGAGAAATACTGTATTCATGACAATTTTGTCCCGATTGATTATATGTAAAATGTATAGAAATGTCATGCATAAGGCTAGTATCATTGTTATTGAAAAGGTTTCCATCATTGAGTGAAAATCCAGTGATTTATGATGTAATGGTGTGAAACGATTGGAGAATATGCCATGTCATTATTATAACTCCTTTCAACTTTAATATAAAACCAATTTGAACAGAGCACAATTCAAACAGAAATTGAATACAACTATAAATCATTCACCAACTTTTTCTCTTTCTTTTGCGTATTCTAATATTGATTCTAGTTTTCTTGAAGTCACAGTTTTTTGGCATAAACTTTGAAATGCATCAGCAATTAAAAAGTCTATCAAACAACATAGTTTTTGGATTCTAGCTTAAGGAGCTTTTGAAAGAATCAACAGTTTTGCTCTTTCAACAGTTATAACTTTAGGACTAATCTCAAAAATGAGCCTGTGCATGACATTTTCAACTATTTGACATGTGTGTAAGGTGCAGTCATTACAGAGTGAGGAGCTTTAAACTCCCTCTAGGTGTAAGACACCTTGGGTCTTTATCTATTTACAAAGCGCAAAGTGAAGACTCTGATGCACGCGGATGCACAGGCTGGTCAGAATTTCTTTTCTTGGCACATACTTGAATTGTTGGAAATGTCAAGCACAATCTCAAATAATCATTTTAAATTTCATTTGTTACAAGTAAATTGAGTACTTTTTATTACACAACAATGCCTGCCATATAGAACCATAATGGGCAAAATGAAAATTTATTAAAATATATTATGTTTAAATAATTTTTCGAAATAGTCTATTATACTGCTAGCAGAATTTCATTAATATTTAATTAAGTATGGTATTCATCCAGCTATATTTAACCATTATTACCTAATAGACAACAATATAGACTTTAGTGTACAAAGAGAACTATATTTTATGAATTGATACCCAAGAAAGATTATAATCCATGATATTTGACCTGGCACTGGGCGTAGCCTGCCAAACGGGTCATTGCACTTATAAGGTAAAGGTAATTCAGCTTTTATTTCTAATTATTTTCTTCTATAGATATTAGACATTAATAATTTGAAAACTTGATTCGTAGGTTGGTTACCAAAATCTCATAACTTCAAGTTAAAAGGCTTTGGTAACCCAACGATGAAACATGTTTATTTCCTCAAAGCTTGTGAATCCTTTAGGATGTTGGTCATAGTGATTTGCATGTGTTTATGACAATTGTGGACTCAGTTTTGCAAAAACCCAAAATATTGAAAAGTAAACTCGCCAAATTATGTCACAGCTAAGCCATACCCTGCCAGTTCATTAACAATGCAGAATACCTATACAATGTAAAGGCACTTGTTTACAACCTTTTCAACACTCGGTTAGCAAAATTAAGGTACAATGTTAACAGTGACAAAGAAAAGGACTGGTCTGAAGCTTTTGCTTTTTCCAAAACTTTGGCAGACATATCATAATTAGTGATTAAATTTCATTAAAAGATTATGATTTTGGATTTGCTGAAATTTATTTTAGTGGAGCCCTTATTTACTTTTGACCCATTGCTTTTCTTTTGCTTATATATATATATTTTTTTTTTTTCATTAAATATTATTAACTGTGATTACAATATGAGCATTCTCATTCTTGAAATAAGAATTTTTTGTTTTTGTTTGACAGGGGATTTCTACCGCTTCCAATAATCTTTCAGTTATATGGCAGCTGGAGCACCTAACAGTGGATTCCTGGTATTTCACACACCACTACTACCATTAAACCTTTTCCTAGCCTTCAGCTGCTTTTATGGTTCCACATAGGTCGACCATTACAAACCCATTGGTGGAAGACAAATAGTCGAAAAGAACTAGTGCAGCTGTCTGAAATCAAATCCTGGATCCTATGAATGATAGTGCTACCACTGCGCTATGATGGCTTTCAAATCTGAAAGCTTCTTGGGCAAATACATGTAAATAGGTTGTTATATATTTTCAAAGAAAACAAAAAAAATCCCTGTAAGTTTGGCAGATTTTAAAGACCTTGTGGAAAAACTTTCTTTCATCTCATTTTATAATTTTATTTCTTTTGAAAACATGCCTCATTTTAGGCAAAAAAAGTTCAAATTCTTTCAAATTGATTCTAATCTTCTGAAAACCTTAATCTGACGCTTGTATAGAAATCAAAGTGACAAAGGTATTCAAGAGTAACTTGCAATCAATTTTGCAGTGGCACAAACATTATCATAACCCGTAGTTTATGAATTGTAAACCAATATCGTTGATAAATTAATTTATGTAACGGCTACCTGGCTACAAAGCACACTATCAATATTGACAAACTATTTTCACCGCAATTCGCTTCATTATCGACAACTTTTAAGCTGATGACGTCACCCCTACTAGGGCTTCCTGTCTAAACTCTGTGTCCTAAGTGGTGATTCTATTTATTCAAGTTGTCTAAATGAGTGTCTGGTAAAAGATAAAACAAAACAAACAAACAATTTGAAAACAATTCAAAATTAAACTATTTCCTCATAATTTAGCTTTAATTTACCAACATTAAAGAGAAGTGTTTAGAAAAACTGAAAAAAAATCTTCTAAAAAAACATTTACTTAGGCACTGGGGCTGTTTACAGGCCCCTTTCCCTTAGATGATTTTCCCCTAAAAATGTTATTCCCATAGTTAACTTATATTCCCCACTGTAACAAGATCATATCTAGAAAAATTTACTTTTCTGGCTTAGAATAACGGTCGTCTATTTTTTAAAAAGAGCATTTTGTCTGTTTAATTCTAAAAGCTTATAACTGCAGCTTGATTAAAGTTGTAGTTACATGGTTTCAGAATTTAACCAATGATATTCTTAGATTATGACTTTATTGATTGCATGATTAAATGAAGTTAAATACCGCTTTCAACTTTTTTTCAGTTATATCCCATTGGCTGGAGCACCTAACAATGGATTCCTGGTATTTCTCTCACCAGTAAAACCATCACATCCTTTCCTAGCCTCCATCTGCTATATCACATAGGTCTACGATTATCAACCCATTGGTAGATTATAACTTGAATTTCAGTTCTGCATACCTAAATGAATAACTTTATGAGCCTGTGCATGACATTTCCAACAATTTGAAACATCTGCAAGGGGCAAATACACAGCAGTATACCCAATATCACAGTATGATTAGAAGATTCTAATGTCTAAAAGATCTTTGATACCTTTTCTATATAAAAAACGCAAAGTAAAGAGTCTGGCTAGACTGTGCGTCTGCACAGGCTGGCCAGAGTCTTTGCTTAGGGCATTTTTGAAATTGTTGAAAATGTCACACACAGGCTCAAATATTATATAAGTGTACTTCCTTGTACTGATGTATTTATTCAATTAGGGCCACAGATCCCTTCCCCCCCCCCCAAAAAAAATAACCTGATAAAACCTATCACTAGCAATTAATATATCTTCATTTTCCACATTGTTTTCTACTAAGTACATACATAAAACCCTGTTTACATTTCACGATTTTCTCTACGATTCAGCATGATTCACCCAGATTTCTCATGACGATTCATGATGGCAACGCTACGGTCAATGAGGATTGACCACTGTTGCACAACGAATGATAACAGTACTTGTAAGGTTTTATACGGTACTAATACGATTCACAGCAGAAGCTCCTTAGCAAAATAGTGGGTGATTTGTAGAACAGCCGTACACAATTTGTGGTGAATTAATAATGTCAAAGATTCCAGGACTTGCTACGATCTCTCAAAAATAGCAGTGAACATAGCTACGGTGTCAGTACGAATAAGCGCGGTTGCGCTACGGTTGCGCTACGAATTAGGCCACGCCCTATAACCACCACGATTCGCCACAAATGTTTTAAACAGTTTAAAACTTCCATAGCGCTACCATCACAATTCATCAAGAGTCACCACGATTCACCACGGTTCTACTATGAATCACCACGGTACACAACGATTTTAAAAATTGTGGAGAATCCTAGAGGCACCGTAGCCAAAAATCGTGAATGTGTAAACAGACCTTAAGGACGATTGCTAGAATTAATTTTCTGAGATGGAATTTTTTTATTTTTTCATACTTTGTAGATTAAAGTAAGTCGATTGTAAAAATGGAAAGAAAAAAGGGGGTCACCGAATCAGATTTTTCGTAAAACGTCATAGAAAGTCATAGGTATCGAGTAAATTTTTGTCCGATTTTTCGCGATTGACATTTCTTGTTTATTACATAGAACCGTAACACAATCAAATCTAATCAAACAACTAATATCATTTTTATTTTAATTTCATAGATAGGAAGTTATTTGCACTGAATCAAATACACCATTATCGATTGAAAGGGAAAATATTGATTTTTTACGTATTTTTTCCCAATGCGTAACAACTGGTTTATCGAAAATGAACGAAAATATTTTCAAAATTTATAACTTTTGATCAAATTTCTCAAAAACTCTGAGATAGAAAATTTTATTTTTTCTATATATTGTAGATAATTATATGTTCGTGTGATATTGATATAAAAAAAGTATGGTGACCGTGCTAATTTTTTTTAGAAAAAATGCAAAATTCTAGGTCACCCCGTTTTGACGCTAAGGAAAAAAATCATTCCAGATTCTTTTTCTCGTACCAATTTTATGTACAAAATCAATGATATTCAATCCTTCTTAAATTAATCGATTATGGAGTTGAATCCCTCAACAATTAGTGTATCACTTTGTTTTGCGTCAACGAATCCCAAGGTCAAATCTTATGGAAAAGGTCAAGGCCATATGTCAAGGCCAACGTTACATAAATCACGCAAAAATCTAGTTTTTTCAAAAATCTTCAAGCCTGTTGAAAATACAATACTCACATATGGAATAATAATTGATCTTGTCAATAAGCATCATCAAATTCCCTGATCGAATTCATATGATGAGATCTCACTCACACACCCCTCCCCCAATAAAATTTCAAATACATCCAGGTCTATTAAAAAATAATCCAAACATTGAAAATTAAAAATCGGACAAGATCATTTGATAACGACAGGATCGTTTATCAAGGTCAACCTTTCAAAAATTAATCCCGTCAAAATGAAATGGGACGGTCCCATGTAGCTATCGGATATACGAATGATAACGTTGTTTAATGTCTGATTATGCGCGGGAACGTTAACGCCACCAATACCTACAAAAACGACGCTGACGTCATATCCTTTATTTCTATAAGATAAAATGGCTGTGATAATTTATATAATTATGTTTTAGTGATAGGATTATATAATCGCCTTCCTGAAAGCATTTTACGCAAAATATAGAAATTTAGAGGGGTTTTTGTTACGTCCGAGATAAGTGCAAGTTTCGAGCGCATACTCCTTTTTGAAGAGTTCGATGCGCAAAGACGTTGCGCAAGAACGAACTCCCGAAATCGTCCTTAAGACATTGTTGTAATCAACAAATGAAATTGAATTTTTTAAGATTTCTAATTAATCATCTAACTTTAAATAGAGGATGAATTTTTGTTTTAGTCCAAGATCAATTTATTAGTACCCTATCGGTTTGCACAGTCTGGGTGTCCATCCAACCTTCTGTCAATAAATAAGTTTTCCAGACTTTTTTTATAATCTTAACCCTTAGAGATATTGAGCTGATTTTTTGGTGTGCCAGTTTGCATCAGTGAGCAACAGTGTCAAGTTGGAGATTGGTTACTGTTCATTGCTATTGTTCACTGTTTTGGGCAGTAATATTATCAATTGATAATCTACTGTTATTTCTTGATAAACCACTTAAAAGCATTAAATAAATTGCACTTGCTCACTACAGCAGATAGTGTGGACAATCTGATAATGATGCATATATGAGCTTTAGGCCATGATTTTTCATTTTTTTATTACTGGCTGCAAAAATAGGAATCAATCCAATGTCATGATTTGTAAGATTAAAAAGCAAGGAAGCCAAATTTTCCTACTTTATGAAATATTTGAATTTATTATCAATTGAATTAAAAAAAAAATTCACGCAAGATAAACAGTTGGTATCTTGTCTTTTGCTTGACATTGTGACATTTGTCAGATATCAAGCTAAAACTTTAAGATAAGAGGTCATCAAGAACACAAAAAACTTGTATACATCCACAAGTTCAATTGAGTGATGAAAGGCCAATTTTGTCTATTCCTGTATAGACAAAATTGACCTCTGATCACTCTCTCTAAATTGTGGAACTATATTCATGCCTTCAACTACCCAAAATTTTAATTTACTTAATTTCATCACTATATATAACAATTTGTTATAATAAGATAAATTTTACTGTGTGTTATGTAAATAAAACTTGTAAGAAATTGTTCAATGGCAAAAACAACAACAAGAGGGACTGAATGGCCCTAAACCGTTCACCTGAAATATTGGTCCAGTGGTTCTCACACAAGTAACCTTCATTTGCTTAGTTGTTGAGGAGGAGTTGAGGAGATGTTTAAAGATTTCAGGCTCAAAATAAGGCTTGGCCTGTCACAAACATATTTATGGCCCAATCAAAATTTCACAAACAAGAGCCGTCAGAGAAGGATTATGCTCCCCGAATAAG
Organism: Fragum whitleyi; assembly: GCA_948146395.1. Lineage (NCBI taxonomy): Eukaryota > Metazoa > Mollusca > Bivalvia > Cardiida > Cardiidae > Fragum > Fragum whitleyi. Next base: position 34,485,399 of record OX411544.1, read on the forward strand.
GCATTGTCACAAAAACAAGAGCCATGTTGGACATGGACGTCCCCCACCAAGAAAGCTTGATAGTAAACAGAAGCCTAATAGAAAAAAGATTCTATGTACTGACAAAGATTTGCCTCCTATAAAATCTAAGTAATAAAAATAACAAAGGGCAATAACTCCAAAATTATGCAAGCAAGATTTGTAGTTCAGGTGTATTGCACTTCTCCTCTAAGAGATCTATCCACCCATAAAGATTCAAGTTGATAGCTATTATTCTTTAGGAGATATGCTCCAGACAAAATCTAAGTATCAAAAATAACAAAGGGCAATAACTCCAAAATTATGCAAGCAAGAGTTGCAGTTCTTGTATACTGTACTTCTCCTCTATGAGATCTATCCACCCATTAAGTTTCAAGTTGATAGCTATTATACTTTAGGAGATATGCTCCAGACATAATCTAAGTATAAAAAATAACAAAGGGCAATAACTCCAAAATTATGCAAGCAAGAGTTGTAGTTCTTGTGCACTGCACTTCTCCTCCATAAGATCTATCCACCCATAAGGTTTCAAGTTGATAGCTATTATACTTTAGGAGATATGCTCTGTGGTCAGATTGCAAGGACTCAAATAAGATGTTATCTTATACAGCAAACATAAAGGTAACAAACATTAAACTCCCTTTTTGCATGACATATTTTTAGACACAAATATCAAATACCTTATGGTAAAGGGCATCTGATTTGCTACTTAAATGTGAAATTTCATCAAATTCTGAGCATGAGACTAGGAGAAATGAAAGAATAACTGTATTTTACGCCCTAGCGTAAAGGTAACAAACATTTAGCCCCCTTTTTCCATGATATTTTTTTTTTACGTTAATTTCAAATTGTTTATAGTAAAGGGCATCTGATTTGCTACTCAAATATGAAATTTCACTAAATTCTGACTGTTAGACTGGGAGAAATTTGGGAAAAACTGTTTTTTACCCTAAGTCCCCTTTTCCCGTGACGAGGCCTCAAATCCAAAAAATGTCACAGATGCATCATCACTATATCATAGGGAGTTCACATGGTAAGTTTCATTTGATTTGGCCCAAGGGTTATGGAGAAATAGGTGGGGACGGACGGACGGACGGACGGAATTACTATTTTACATGCTAACGTAAGGTAACAAACATTTAGCCCCCTTTTTTCATGATATTTTTTTTTTTACGTTAATTTCAAATTGTTTATAGTAAAGGGCATCTGATTTACTACTCAAATATGAAATTTCACTAAATTCTGACTGTTAGACTAGGAGAAATTTGGGAAAAACTGTTTTTTACCCTAAATCCCCTTTTCCCGTGACGAGGCCTCAAATCCAAAAACCATCACAGATGCATCATCACTATATCATAGGGAGTTCACATGGTAAGTTTCATTCAATTTGGCCCAGGGGTTATGGAGAAATAGGTGGGGACGGACGGACGGAATTACGGACGGACAGACGGACGGACGGACGGACGGACGGACGGACGGACAGACAAAGCGGCGGCTATATGCTCTCCCTTCGGGGAGCATAATAAATTTCGAAAAGGTCATCCATGGAACATTCTGGTAAAATTTCATTGAAAGAGGCCTTCAGTGATTCAGGAGGAGATGTTGTTCAAAGATTTTGGTCTCAAATAAGACCTACCCTACCTTGCCCATATTTATTGGCCAATCAAAATTTAGGTCACATCGAGGGTCACCAAAGGGACATTCTGTTATTCTTAAGTTTCAATAAAATCGGCACAGTGGTTCACATGGAAATGGAAATGGAGTAATGGAGCTAATTTTTTAGCCAATCAGATAATTCACAAAAATGGATAGAATTAACTATAGAATTAAATTATTGCGTAACGTCTGTAGGCAATTAAAAACCAACTTCATGGTATGACCTGGGTTCTTTGTGGATATACGACCTACTTGGAGAACTGTTTTTTACTAAACTAATCTATTAATTGTGCTTTTTTTTTTGTTTGTAACAAATTAAAAACGTTTTATATGACAAGAGGAACTAAAGATTTAGGAATAGATAACATGGTTGTGGACCTTAGCCCCAGTGTTTGTCCTTCAGATATATTTACATTAACCACATTTTTAATTTGTATAAAATGTCAAGTCATAATTATTTCACTTTACAATTTCTATATCACAGTATATGATTAATAAATTGAACAAAATCTAAATTTTAAAGCACTTTCATTGTAAAATTTTAAACAACTTATAAAAAATGATTTTGATATTAATTAAGGATACCATTTTTTGAAATTCAGTACAGTGCTACATTGTTCAGGTTTTAGATTCATATATAAAAGATTTCTAATGCAAACCATGTGTTATGGATAGTCATAGAGTCGTTTTGATGATTGAATTCAAATAATTACATTTCAGGCACCTTTATTTCAGTAAAGAACTTCATGAATTGACACACCCCTCAATGTCATTCTATTTCATTCTCTCAGCTTTCCATTTGTGGTAATTCATAATATTCAGAATCATTCAAAACACTTTGAAATTGATCAAACGCTTCTGATATCAATACAAAATGTTCCTTGCGTGGATTTGGAAATCTCTGATATGAGCCTGTTAAGACATTAACATTTAGTAATTATAATAGATCATTCTGTCAACATTTTATATTATGTCCATCAATGTCCATCAGAAAGTATTAAATTATTCAAAAGTTGCACATTCAAATCTAAATCTGAAATCATTCCTTTAGTTAATTTTATGATGTTCTTAACTGTACAAAAGTGTTGCACTTATTCCCTTGGTATATAAACTTCAGAATTTTCCAAAATGATTAAAATCTAGGAAATTCATGTTTATTTTAATGATTTTCTGAAAGGGAAAAAATCAATCATGAGTTTAGGGCAAATAATAATTATAGATATAAATCTAATATGACCAATCTTTAATGGCTGCAAGTTTTTCATTCTATAATGGTTTCCAAAACAGTAACATGTAAACAAGGAAATAAAATGATAATTGTTTAAAATAGGTAATTTCGTACTAAATTTTGAAATTTGAGAATCATAATCATTGATGTCATGTTTTTTTATCTTCATTGAGCCTGTCCATGACATTCCCAACAATTTCAAATGTGCACAAAGCAAAGACTCTGGACAGCCTGTGCATCCGCTCAGTAAGAAACATCGACAAAAACAAGACAAATAGAGGTTATAAGATAAATATAATACATACTAAGTGTATTGTATGAAAAAAATATCTAACTTGGTTGTGATAATTCATAATTGTCTCGGCAGAGCCTCGACAATGATCAATTCTCCCAATGTTGTTAGATATTTTATTTCATACAAAACACTAAGTATGTATTATATATATCTGTCATCCAATATTCTTTTTGCTCTAAGCAGATGATCTTAAAGGCTATTCAGTGATTGTACCTCAAGCACATGTAAAATTTTTGGAAATATCACACACAGGCTCAATTTCATCCTTCATGAGCAAGAAAAGAGCAAGAAAAGAGGATTCACAAAGGGTCACTTGAATCTCTTATTAACTCAAATACATACATTTGATGAAAATATATAGTGAAAAAGATAAAATTCAGTCATTTAAAAATACAATATCTAATATATTTTTATATGCCATTTCATTCATTTATATTTAGAAAAATGGGTATTAAAGGATTAATGTATTTTGTATTGTGACTCACTGACAATGTTCCATGTTTTTCTGGCAGATGCCCAAATAAGTATTGGAAGAACAAATAAATTGGTTAAACAGTAAACTATTCTCTCTTTGAATACTTGCCGCTCAGTCTGTAGAAAGAATAGTTTTTCTTTGAACTTTCTAGGAGAAAATGAATCAACAATTAATCAATAATTAATCAATAATAAATCGTTCTTCAATATCTCCATCAAATGATCAATTATATTGTCAATCCCAATATTATATTGAAGATTGATTAATATTGATTTAAAATTATTGTCATTTATACTGACCAGGGGCCAGTTTTACTAAACTTCTTACAAAAAAATTATTGTAAGTCAAAATAAAAAATCGTACCTGGGGTTTTCCTTCAATGTTAGATTCTGCCTTGCAAAATCTCATTAGAATCGTCTTTAGAAGATGATTCAAATGAGATGATGCATGGCAGAATTCTATATTTAGTAAATAGTAACTACTGTAGAAGCAACTTTAATTTTTGACCTACGCAAAAAATATTCGCAAAAAATAATTGTAATATGTTAAGTAAAACAGGCCCCTGGGCTCTAGATAAAAGGGTGTTAAATTACAGTCCAATTCTATTAATTTTCATTCAAAAACTATGTTATGGGTACTTAAATTGGAATTGTCTTGGCAAGACAATTATAATGAGTATGCACAACATAGGGCTTGATTGGATAACTTGATTTGTGTTTCATTTTGAAAGCAGAATCACTTTCTGTATCAAGGGGTCAATGCCACACTATTGTAAGTGCTTATATAAATATAGGCACTTACAATAGTTTTGTGCTGACCCCTCGGTATCTAAAGCTCTAATTGATTGCAGGATTTTAGTATGACATCAACATAGAGGGGCCCTAAGGACTCAATAGAAGGACTCATAGGGGTCCTTGCTTAAAGTTTAGGAGTCCCTACCGTAAATTTACGCTATTTCTTTTTCACTAAACATATTTTTGTGTGTAAATATTGAAATATTCTCTGGATAAAGCTCCACAGGGTATTAGAGAGAGAGGTATTATGTTCCTTTAGGATTTAACTTTAGGAAAAAATTGAAGACTGTTCAAACAGTCTTCAATTCTTCTCTGAAGTTCATGCCCGGAAGGTCCTAGGGACTCGTATAAGATAGTTTCAAGAGTCCTGGCCACTTATTTTGGGAGTCTCAGACTCACAAAACCTACGTCCCTTTGAACCCTGTCATTGTATGATCCCTTTTCTGAAAATTGGGAGCCACAGATGCTCAGCGCTAAACAGCAGTTACACACATAGCCATCAGATTGCAATAACTATCAAAAAATATGATACATAAAAGAAGAAATTTGCAGAGTGTCATGACTAAGGTCAAATAAACTATTTAAATATTTTGGTAGAAATATTTATTCAGTTTTATATTATTTATCCTTATCTTTAAACTACTTAAATTTTACCCCTTTGCCAATATAAAAACTTAAATAATGTTTAAGCCTGTTTGAATTTGTCGAAATACCTTTTGAGTGTAAACAGTTTGGTTTTTTTAAAGTATTTAACCCTTAGTCGCAGCTTTTTAAAGTATTCTAGTTAAATTGTAGGAAAAAAGAAATATAGAAGCATTTGAAGTTGCATTGGGTGATCAAAGCTCAATTTTGTCTATACCTGTATACTGTATCGGGAAATTGGTTTAGATAACAAAAAATGTCCATGTATGATTGAACATTTTCTGCATGTCTTTCTCTTTAATTTCTTTAATTCTATATTTTTCCCTCACATGTTAGATATCGAATGGAATACCTAAGTGAGGTCTGCCAGTATTTTCGATGAAAGAAACCTTGTCTATATTAAGCATATAGATATTGTATTGTAAAAAAATGTTTTTTGATGAGCCACCTATGTTTAGCCCTTTACCAAAATAACATCACTTGGAAAAATAATGGCCGATTTAGGATTTTTGTAAAACCGGTTTAACCTGACAAATTGGGGGTATTTTTCCTACTATCACTAAATCTAGTTAAAAAAACCCCATGAAATAATGAAATAAAAGACCCCCCCCCTCCCCCCCCCCCCCCCTAGGTATGCCACCCATTGGTTAAGACTTTGCTGTTTAATCCCTGCTTTTTACATTGCGAAAAAAGAAGAAATTGCTTCTGACAAGCAATTTCTTGTTTTTCCAAACTATTTTCAACCCTACTGAATTGTTATTTTTCAAATTAAATCCACTTTAAATTTCTGTCTGCAAAACCTTTGAATTTGGACAGATCCAAAGTTTTGTAAAACAGGAAAGTGTTAACTGTATTTCCTCCCCCTTATATTAGCACCCTACATTTTTTACTAAGAAAACCAACTTCAAATGCCTAAATTTTTGGAACTTTTTGATACTTCTTCTTTAATTTGACATGAGTTTTGTCTAAACAATCATTTATTTAGGAAATTCACCTCAAATAAAAGGGAAAATTAAGGACATAAAAGACATCAATTTGAATGATGTTTTTAAATCAGAAAATTCATACTAAATAAAAGCTCCCTGATCATGTTATGTATAGCTCCCAGAAGCATTTATTAGGAGAAATATGGTAGCAATTAATTTTGCAGTAGTTAAGGAGGCTTAATTCACAAAAGATGAAAGTAACATAATTGTAATAAGAAAGTCAAGTCAAACATAGACTTTGAAGTTTCTCAAGGAGATATTTACTTTGAGTTGAGTTTTATTAAAGTAAACACAAACTATTTGGTCAGAAGGCAGTTGTCCTCAAAACAGAAATAACTATTTCCCGCTTATAAATTCTTCAAGACAAAGTAAAATCTAGAAACTTTCAATTTTATTGTTTTCTTCGATACTTTTATTGGCATCTTAAAGTGCATGAGAGATTGTGTCCAAAACCTAGTTCAGGGCCTGAGGTTATAAAACTTTTCTCTTTCTCAATTCGAAATTTTCTCAAATTTCAATTTGAGATTAAAGCAGTAATTTTGTTTCGATACTCATTTTAATGTATTAACATAAAACATAATATTAATAAGTTGTTATAAATAACAACTTATTAATATTATCTTTTATTTTCATACATTTATTTAAATTTGAAATTTGAGAAAATTCTCAGTTGAGCCAGAGAAAACTTTTATAACCTCGGGCTCAGAAGGTAGTTAATCAAAATACTTATTTTTTTTTAAATCTTTGGGCTTCAGTCCAGCAAAGATAAATAATTTGTTTTAAATAGTTATTTGTAACAGCCAATGCCCATGACTTTCAAAAGTTAAAATAACTGAAATCCTTCACAAAAAACTCCCAGATTAAAAGATACCCTCCCCCCCTCCAAAAAATTAGGTTTTAAGCCAAACAAATGAAAAAAAATTGATACAGAGTGGTAGCAAATAGTGGGCTATACATGAGAATAGTAACTGACAATGATATTGACACTGTAATAGATCAATATTCAACCTCAACCACAATCTATCTGTTATATTGTCAACCCTGTAGATTGGCAATATTAACACTTCCCGTTTTACAAAATTTTGGACCTGTCCAAATTCAAAGGTTTTGCAGACGGAAATTTATAGTGGATTTAATTTAGAAAATAACCATTCAGTAGGGTAGAAAATAGTGTGGAAAAAGAAGAAATTGCTTGTCAGAAGCAATTTCTTCTTTTTTTCACAATCTTTTCTCAACCATAAAATCACAGGCACGTAAAAAGCAGGGATTAAACAGCAAAGGGTTAAGAGGATTATTGTTTGTTTCAACGTAAGATCATTTTATAATTCATCGAGTAAACAAAAAAAACTATATTCTTATGCCTCGCAGAGCCTTGAGTGAAAATATAGCTTTTGTTGTTCATGAAAAACAAATTTTCTTTAAGCATGTCATTTTGCACATGATTGCTATGCAACATTCATTGTGACATCAATATTTTTGCTCTGCTTAGATACAAGAGGGCCATAGTGGCCCTAAAGCGCTCACCTGAATGAACTGTCAAAAATAGTTTAAAGTAGATTTAGAAAGGATGAAGAATTCTTACCAAATTTCAGGTCGATTGGGCAAAAAAAATGCCTCTACACTGCTTACAAGGTTTTTCTAAGATTTGACCCTGTGACCTCATTTTTTACCCCACTTGACCCAATTTCAAAATTGACCTAGATTTTATCAAGATGATCATTCTGACCAATTTTCAGGTTGATCAGGCAAAAAATATGGCTTCTAGAGTGTCTACAAGGTTTTTCCAATATTTGACCCTGTGACCTCTTTTTTGACCCCACTTGACCCAATTTCGAACTTATCCGAGATTTCATCAAGACAATCATTCTGGCCAAATTTCAGGTTGATTGGGTCAAAAATATGGCTTCTAGAGTGTCTACAAGGTTTTTCTAAGAATTGACCCAGTGACCCCATTTTTGACCCCACTTGACCCAATTTCAAACTTGTGTGAGATTTCATCAAAACAATAATTCTGACTAAATTTCAGGTTGATTGGGCAAAAAATATGGCTTCTAGAGTGTCTACAAGGTTTTTCTAAAATTTGACCCTGTGACCTCATTTTTGACCCCACTTGACCCAATTTCGAACTTGTCCGAGATTTCATCAAGATGATCATACTGACCAAATTTCAGGTTGATTGGTCAAAAAATGTGGCCTCTAGAGTGTCTACAAGGTTTTTCTAAGAATTGACCCTGTGACCTCATTTTTGACCCCACTTGACCCAATTTCGAACTTGTCTGAGATTTCATCAAGACAATCATTCTGGCCAAATTTCAGGTTGATTTGGTCAAAAATATGGCTTCTAGAGTGTCCACAAGATTTTCTAAGAATTGACCCCTTGACCTCATTTTTGACCCCACTTGACCAAATTTCAAACTTGTGCGAGATTTCATCAAAACAATAATTCTGACCAAATTTCAGGTTGATTGGGCACAAAATATAGCTTCTAGAGTGTCTACAAGGTTTTTCTAAGATTTGACCCCGTGACCTCATTTTTGACCCCACTTGACCCAATTTGGAACTTGTCCGAGATTTCATCAAGATGATCATACTGACCAAACTTCAGGTTGATTGGGCAAAAAATGTGGCCTCTAGAGTGTCTACAAGGTTTTTCTAAGAATTGACCCTGTGACCTCATTTTTGACCCCATCTGACCCAATTTCAAACTTGTCCGAGATTTCATCAAGATGATCATACTGACCAAATTTCAGGTTGATTGGGCAAAAAATGTGGCCTCTAGAGTGTCTACAAGGTATTTCTAAGATTTGACCCCTTGACCTCATTTTTGACCCCACTTGACCCAATTTCGAACTTGTCCGAGATTTCATCAAGACAATCATTCTGGCCAAATTTCAGGTCGATTGGGCAAAAAATATGGCTTCTAGAGTGTCTACAAGGTTTTTCTAATATCTGACCCCGTGACCTCATTTTTGACCCTACTTGACCCAATTTCAGACCTGTCCGAGATTTCATCAAGACAATCATTCTGACCAAATTTCAGGCTGTTTGGGCAAAAAATGTGGCCTCTAGAGTGTCTACAAGGTTTTTCTAAGATTTGACCCTGTGACCTCATTTTTGACCCCATTTGACCCAATTTCGAACTTGTCCGAGATTTCATCAAGACAATCATTCTGACCAATTTTCAGGTTGATCAGGCAAAAAATATGGCTTCTAGAGTGTCTACAAGGTTTTTCTAAGATTTGACCCCGTGACCTCATTTTTGACCCCACTTGACCCAATTTCGAACTTGTCCGAGATTTCATCAAGACAATCATTCTGACCAAATTTCAGGTTGATTGGGCAAAAAATGTGGCCTCTTCAGTGTCTACAAGGTAAATGTTGACGACACACGACGGACGACGGACATCACGCGACCACAAAAGCTCACCTTGAGCACTTCGTGCTCAGGTGAGCTAAAAAGCAGGTTATAAGATTTTGATGATTTCACTGGTAGGGCAGTGAGTTTCTAGAGATAATCTTCCATCATTTCTCGATAAACCACTGGAAAGCATTAAAAAGTATTGATTCTTTGTGAAAAATCAATGAAAAATCACTGTCATTTTTCAGATGAACAAGAGCCATGTCGGACATGGCCATCCCCTGCCGAGAAAGCTTGATAGTAAACTGAAGCCTAATACATTATGGGTTCTACTTTAAGAAATTAAGCCCCTACAAAATCTAAGTCTTTAAAATAACAAAGGGCAATAACTCCAAAATTATGCAAGCCAGAGTTATAGTTCTTGTGCACTGCACTCCTCTTCCATGAGATCTATCCACCCATAAAGTTTCAAGTTGATAGCTAAATTACTTTAGGAGATATGCTTCAGACAAAATCTAAGTCTTTAAAATAACAAAGGGCAATAACTCCAAAATTATGCAAGCCAGAGTTGTAGTTCTTGTGCACTGCACTTCTCTTCCATGAGATCTATCCTCCCATAAAGTTTCAAGTTGATAGCTTTAATACTTTAGGAGATATGCTCCGGACAAAATGTAAGTCTTAAAAATAACAAAGGGCAATAACTCCAAAATTATGCAAGCAAGAGTTGTAGTTTTCATGCACTGCACTTCTCCTCCATGAGATCTATCCACCCATATAGTTTCAAGTTGATAGCTATTATACTTTAGGAGATATGCTCCGGACAAGTTTAGTGACGGAAGGACGGAATGACGGACGGAGAGCATTACTATATCCCTTTGCCGAAAATGACGGGGGATAATAATATAGACAATGTAGGGACCACTTTGGAAAACAGAAACCAAAAACTAGATATAGAAATATAGACCCACCTTGCAGGGGAGGCAGACAAGGGCTCCAAAGTAAAACCCGCTTGCCCTTTCTCCACAGACTACACACATCTTTATTTCTCCATTTTCGTCAGCCATACACAGGTACGGCATCGTTGTTGGGTTGATTTCTCCTTTGATATCTGTGGGATAATCCACATCGTCATCGTGGGGGAAAAATAAACCATGTCCTGAAATTAGAGAAATAAAAACATTTACAAAAATGGAAAGTAAGTGCTTTCAAAAATATCTCATTTTAGCCCAAAATGTTTTCTGAGAAAACCAAAGGTTACAGGGTCATCACTTGGGTGTCGTTTGTGTCTGTGTTGGCATTGGAGTTGTTGTTGGTGTAGGGGTGACAGACTTTTAACCGTGGTCTTATCTCTGTTGATATTGAAGATATCTTCATGAAACTTAGCAAGTGTGTTCACCATCACAAGAGATATCCAGGCTATCACATGGGATTACTCTCAAAACATTTTTTGTGTTAGATATGCCATTTTTTTTAAATTTGATTTTTGCATCGTTGGCTGCAGCACAATCAGTCAAGTTTGCATCCCAAGGTGGTACTCTTGTTTATAGATGTAACCTAATCCATTAAAAGGGAAGTAATTTGTAACTCCAATGTCTTTTCTACATTTTTGCAAATGTGAAATGAGTTATCAGACAAAAAAAAACTGAGTTACGCCTACACAATCTTTATTCCTACAGTGAATCCTCTTTCAATGCATCACATGAGCTATCCAGACTGCCATGGGGATAACTCTCAAAACATTTTTTGTAAGAGTCATGCCCCTTTTTCAAATTAGATTTTATGCATTATCCAGCATCTGCAGTCAAGTATTGACACCCCTAAGGCCTAGGTGGAACTCTTGTGTATAGAAGTGATGTGGGGCTTGTCTTACTAAACAGCTTACAATCAATTTTTGCAAAATTCAGATTAAGATTAAATTTGCTTCTACAGTAGTTACTTTTATTTGGAATTCTGCCTCGCAATATCTCATTGGAATTGTCTTCTACAGACAATTCCAATGAGATATTGCAAGGCAGAATCTAACAATGAATGAAAACACCAGAATACGATTTGTGATTTTGACTTTCGATTAATCTATTTGTCAAAGACATTTAGTAAAACAAGCCCCTTTTCTATCAAAAAAAAAAAGATCGGGAACTGCATGTAATATCTTTTCTACATTTTTGCAAATGTGAACATGTCAAGTGAGTTACGCCTACACAAACTATGTTCCCACCGTGAATCCCCTTTTAATGCACTGACTTGGTATCAATTTACCAACTCATAAAAACAAATTAGAAGTCTCAAGGTTGCAGCCATTCTTTAAGTTTCCACCAATTTTAAATCAAAAAGGGATAAAAAGCAAACAGACTTGTAATCAATCTTGCAGGTTAAGTCATAAAGAAACTTAATGTTTGAATCAAAATTATAAAACGTGACAACAATTTTGTGTATTAATTTTCTATAGCTTGTAAGTTTTAAGAATACTAGAACTACTGTATTTCTCCTAGGAGCTATATATTACAAGGTCAGGGAGTTTTTATTTAGTATGCATTTTCTGATTTAAAAAATCTTATGTCTTTTAGGTCCTTTTCTCTTTAATTAGAGGTAAATTTCCTCTAAACAATCATATAAATGATTGTTTAGAGGAAATTCACATCAAATTCGAGAAGAAGTCTCAACAAGTTCTTAAAATTTAGGCATTTAATAAAACTGGGTTTTCTTAGTAAAAAAAAAGTAGGGGTACTACTCATTGGGAGAGAGCTATCATTAGGGGAAATACGGTACATTACAAAGTTTGTTTTAAATCATGGTTATAACCTTGTCATGTTGAGTACGGCCCTGAGGTCTTGCTGAAAACATTTGCAAAAGGTTTAAGAAATGGTTACCATCTTAGCATTTGCACTACCATGCATAAGTGGGCAATAATATTAAATGCTTGCAAAGCTTAATTTTCCTGTTTTGATCTCTAGGAATCATACCAAGGGGTCAGCGCAACACTATTGTAAGTGCCTTACAATAGTGTTGCCCTGACCACTCCATACATAAATCAACCTATTAATACAATACAGTATCATGATGGACTGGCCCCTGCAAATCTATGCAAGAATTGGTTCTTGAACATTGTAGAATATCAAATTACAGATAAAAAGTTCTGGAACTTATATTATATAGTTCTTGAACTTCTAAAACTAGTTCTTGAACCAGTTCAAGAACTAGTTTCAGAAGTAACTCAAGCAAGAACAAGTTCTAAAAAATCTTGAACTGTATCTTTAAGTTCAAGAACTAGTTCGAGGAATTATTAAACTGCTAATTAACTTTATAGAATGTTCATTAGTACCTATTTTTTCATGATCTAGAAAAGCCAGTTCTGGAACTTTTTTGGCAGGAATGATACCTGTGTATATCAGGCTGTTAAGATTTCAAGGGTTCAGTGCAACGCTATTGTAAGTGCCTATAGATATATAGGCACTCAAGATAGTGTTGCACTGACCTCTCGGTTTTTCCCATTTAATTATGCATTATACATGTAAGTGTCTATGAAATAGATTTTCAGACGAGGCTTCTGATAAAATTTAGTTTCAAAAGAATTATATACTGACAATTTCATGTTTTTTCAGTGATTATAGTCCCTGACTAATAAGATTCTGAAAAATGAATATAAATCATTGGTCATAGCATTCAGAGAGTTCTTATTACAACACCTCAGCTATATGACTGAAATAATGTTAAAAGCGGCGTAAAACCCCTGGATTCAATCAATCAATCTTTTTACAACACAAGACAAAATGTTGATCTTAGGGCCATAACATTTCATTGATTTGCTTTATGATATCTCTATTGGTCTCAGAGTTTTGATCTTAGACATAGCTTTTCATTTTTGTTTTTCATAAAAAACTTTTATCTTATTTAATTTTATACCATTAAGATTATCTTTACAGGCTTCTCCGCATCTTTAATTTTGATCAGAAAGGATAAATTGTGTTCCAATTAATAATTCACAAAAATATTGCTAAAGTACATTTGCAATATGACAGAGACAATCTAATGTATTGATATTCTATTATAGGAATATTTAATACATATATCAGTACTTTTTTTTACAGCCCAATAAAAGTAGATCAATTTTTTTATTAAACACTCATGTATGTATCATGTACCACTAATTGCGTAATTATTTGTTGAAAACTTAAATTAAAAGCTTTTTCTTACATGCCAAACAACTAAAAAAGTTTGACCCTACACGGAAAATTTAAAACTTTCAAAATCAAAAGATGATAGACAATATAATATTATGCTGCAGGTTAACTTAACAGAAATCGGGTTTAGTGTAAATATTTAGTGAGTGAAAATTTCTTTTTTAACAGGTTAAAGCCAGCATTAAATTCTTTGAACATATAAATCATCAATGGAAAACCCAAACCTTGTAACTTCAGCTTAATTCAAGTAGATGCTACAAGGTTTTGGTTGCTCAAAGATGATCATAATGCAAATTATTTATATCAATGGCTCAGCAAGAAAAAGATATAAAGTCTGTCTATAAACATTAAGGCTGTTACAAATATTTTGTGCTGAGCCATCGATAAAGAAATCCAGGCTATGCACAGATGAATTTTTAGTTATCTTTGGCAAAAATGGGGGATTTTTCAAAGGAAGTTGTTATCAGCAAGTCAGATAATAGACAGTATCAAACCTTCCAAATATGTGATGTTTTACCATAACACAATTCATTTGAATGTTTCACCCCTCAATTACTTAAGTGTTGACCAAAAATATATGCTGCAAGAGGTACTTTTAATGAGAAAATCTGTTGATAATGCAGCTTAAAATGAAACAATAATGATTTTATGCATAAGAATATTTGATGAGTTTTTAGTGAAACTTTCACTCAAAACCATGCATAAGACCTGTCCCTTTTTATACGCCGCCGGAGGCGGATGTATATTGGCGTCATCTTCTCCGTCTGTCCATCCGTCCGTCCGTCCGTCCACTTTTCTTGTCAACGCAACTCCTCCTACGTTTCTGGCTAGATCTTCTTGAAACTTGGTCAATGTTATCACCTCAATTGGTAGATGTGCATGAAGGAAGGATTTTACGGTTCGTTGATTTTTGCCTGAGTTATGCCCCTTAATAACTTAGTCTCTGGGTCCACTTTTCATGTCAGCGCAACTCCTCCTAAGTTTCTGGCTGGATCTTCTTCAAAACTTAGTCAATGTTATCACCTCAATTGGAAGATGTGCATGAAGGAAGGATTTTATGGTTCGTTGATTTTTGCCTGAGTTATGCCCCTTAAAAACTTAGTCTCGGGGTCCACTTTTCTTGTCAACGCAACTCCTCCTAAGTTTCTGGCTGGATCTTCTTGAAACTTGGCCAATGTTATCACCTCAATTGGTAGATGTGCATGAAGGAAGGATTTTATGGTTCGTTGATTTTTGCCTGAGTTATGCCCCTTAAAAACTTAGTATCTGGGGCTTATTGCCTCAGTTATGCCCCCTTAAAATTTAGTCTCTGGGGCTTATTGAAATTGCAGCCTTGTGAATGCAACCAACCGAAATTGGTAGATGAGCATGAAGTAAGGATTTTATGGTTCATTAATTTTACCCTAAATTATGCCCCCTTAAAACTTAGTATCTTAGTATTATTGAAATTGCAGCCTTTTGAACGCAACTCTTCCTTACTTTTTGTCTTTATCTAAATGAAACTTGGTCAATGGCATCACCATAATTTGTAGATGTACATGGATCAAGGATTTTATGGCTCATTTATTTCCCTGAATTATGCCCCCTTAAAACTTAGTGTCTGGGGCTTATTGAAATTGCAGCCTTGTGAAGGCAACTCCTCCTAACTTTTTGTCTTGATTTAAAGAAACTTGGTCATTTTGAATTTGGTTCTGTCAAAATAAGTAGTGTCTACAATTATTTTCGTGAAACAGCAGCAAAGTGGCGGCGTATTTTGTGACGATGGCACTCTTGTTCTGATCTATAATCAAGATCAGAAAAGTGACAAAGTTAAACAAGATTTGATTATTCAGCATCTTTAGGGATAAGTGCTTAACTATTGTAAGTTTTACACATTTTACTGTTATTATGCACTTAGAACAGTATAACCTTGATACTCTCAATCTGCTTTTAATATGGATATACAGTAAAACTTGTGTTAAGCGACTACTAAGGGGACCACCAAAAAGCGGTCATTTATGGGAATGGTCACTTAATACAAAATATCATGATAAATGTGAGTGCTCATTTTGATAGCATTTATAGATTGTTGGTCAAGTCGTATTGAATCCTATGATGTTCAAACCCATTAGAATCGTCTTATTGAGACGATTTTAATGGGCTCCAACATCATAAGATTCAACAATAACAATTTTTTGTTCAGAACATCCTCTTTTTAATCGATTTTGCTAAAAGTGAGGGGATCGCTTAATAGAATTGGTCGCTAAATAGACGTGGTCCCTCCAGCAATATGTGCATGTGCATGCGTACATTCATTAAATCATTTGGAACATGGTTTTAGAATAGTATAGCGCAACTGTGTAAAGGTTAATTCTTTTTTAATAATATATTTGTTACAGTTTGTTCACACCTTTATCCAATAACTGCTGATAAGCCAATGTTTACCAAGGATAAATATATTTACCTGAAAAATTCCCCTGGACTTATTCAAATATGTCAAATATATCATATAGGTAAGCCTGAATTAGCTTTTAATCATTTTAAATTCACTTTTAATTGATTTATTAATTTTATGTTTGTGATCAAAGAAAGAAAATTAAGCTTGAAAAAGCCTGGTCACTCGTTACTAAATATAGAAGTCTCTTATAGAAACTAAGACTAAAAGTTTTATTTGACTATAAGTGGTCAAAGATAATACAGGAATTTGTTATCAGCGAGCCTTTTGTGAACTTCAAAGGCTGGTGGATTGAAGGATACATAAGTTATAAACACACCCTAAAATGCATGTAAAATATTTGAATATATCATTTAATTGGCATTTAAACATGATATTATAGTGCCTTATTACATTATTAGTTTACATAATTAGTCTTTGAAGGAGAAAATTTGGAAATTTGAAGATTTAGACTCTTACACACTTATAATTTATTTGTTTGATTTAATTGGAAATTAAGTTCTAACAACTGAAACTAAACCCTCTTGATTCAACTGCTTGGAAATGAACCATCATCAAATGGACTAATGTAATTTGGACCAAGAAAGGAACCGAGATAGCAACTCGCTCCTGGGAATCGAACTCGGGGCCTCTTGATCAAGAATGTGACGTTGTACCTCTTGACTACAGACACGACATGTTTACAAACAGATTGATGGGTCAGCGCAAAAACTATCGTAAGTGCCTACTTATAAATAGGCACTTACAATAGTATTGCACTAACCCCTCCACAGGTATCTTGTCTCTAAACTCATTGAAAACAGGTTTTTTTCCCAAGTTCTTTGAGAAAAGGCTCCTGGTGATCATTTGGGAAAAGGCTATGGGAAAAATGATAATATTTGGAATTTTTCAAATATTAATATTTTATTAATTCCTATTAAATGTTGTCTTCAATATCCCTTTCCTTAAGTTATCATTGTGAATTAAGTATCAATTTCTTATGATTGAATAAAAAAAAAATGAAGTAGAAAATTAAGGAACTCTTTTTATCCTTTCATTCATATTACTGATGATTATTTTCAGTGATGATTTTTCTTTAAAATTGGGGAAAATGGGATCTTTTTTAAATAGGAATAGGGCATAGTTTAAGGTCCCCTGGGAGATAGCAGAAAAAGCCCTCACAAGCTTTGTATAACATAAAATCTGAGGTACATTTAAAAGGGAAGGAAGGTATCTCTAAAAATATCAAATATTCTTTTTTGAAGACCAAATACTTTTTCACAGAACTTATGTGAAATACAAGACTTGCCAAACTGTCATTAAAGTCTCTTAAAGCTCTAGTTGAATCAACAAAAACAATGAAAGCGACATATTTTTCAAAACTTAGTCATTGTCAAAGATAAGGAGTGAATTTATGGGGGTGAAATTTGATATGAAGTAGGATATTGTTTGGGCAAAAAGTGCAAGGCTTTCACTTGAAAATCAAACCTGTTCAAGTACTATGAACTCCTATTTGGAAGAGCTATTCTGACAATTTGATAAAATTGTAACCTGATGTTTACAACAATTTATTAAAGCAAAAAATGATCAGGGAAACAAAGATGTATAAAATACACCTTAGTTATTCTCTTTCTTTTTAGTCCAGAGATGACATTTCATAAGATTTTTTTATCAGATCAAAGACTTAAATGATCAGAAATACTTTGCTTTCCTCAATGTATTTCTGTTGTGAAGAAAAAGTAGTTGTCAATGAAAATAGATTTAAAAAAGAGGACATATTTTCTACAGAAATAAGATCAGAGTTATTCACCTTGATAGAATAATTTGCATCTCTTAGAGGAAACAATTATCATTCCAAGTTTGAACTTCTTTGGAAATACCAAGATATTACAAAATGTCAAAGTTATAAAAGATGGCAATAACATGAAGGATATAGCCTCAGTCAGCCCAATTAGCCCAGTCGACCAATAGAACACCAGTGCCACCGTCAGGGATCTAACCCAAGACCTCTAGATTGAGTCTGAGGCACTACATACTGCAATATGACAGCGGCCCTATTAACTGATGAAGCATATTTGTTTAAATAAAAAGGTCCCAAACTTTGTTTAAACCACATTTCACAATCATCTTTTAATATTTTCAGGTTTATCAGTGGCAGATCCAGAGGGGGTTCGGGTTTGGGTTCGATATAATACAGTCAACTCTCGGTACAACGACCACATTTGTTCCCAGAAATTATGTCGTTGTAACGAAAATGTCGGTGTACTGAATGAACACTAAAGTCAATTAATACAGGATTGTCGAAAAGCAGCATACATTATATATAATATACTTTGTATAGCACATATACAAATTAACTAAAACACTTTTTTTAGTTACATTAAAAATGATTTGGATATTGTATTGAACTAATCTTTTTATACTCTATTTGCCATATGCATTTCTATCAACATTTAAATGCAATAATCTCAAAACTAACATTTTCTGTATAGCAAAATAGAGAAAAGTTTAACAAACAAATGTAGAACTAATCTTAATTAAGTGTTTTGAATAAATGAATGTGTTAGAGGTGCTAATTACACAATGCTATTGTCAATTTTAGTTGTTTATCTATCATGCATACGGTTCTGTGTAATTAACCATTATGACCAAAGTTCTTGTGTCGTTGTACTGAACAAGCTTATATAGGGAATATGCACTTTCGTTCCCTGAAAATCAGTGTCGGTGTCGGAAAACGAGACTTCCGTTATAACGAATGAAAAATGCACTGTGCAGATCCGTTCCCAACAAATTGTGTCGTTATGTGAAAATGTCGTTGTATTGAGTGTCGTTAAAACGGGAGTTGACTGTATATATCTTATGTACTGAATTTGAGCAATTAGTCCTATATCGTATAGATAGGGATACTATGGGAATAAATTACTCGAATTCTAGGCCACTATCTAATGTTCTTCATAGTTTCAATGTTTACATGTATGCTCTCAATGTGTATGTTCTGTGTTGTATGTAATTGGCAGACAATTGATTTAGCTTTGCAGCAACTTTTTAACTCCTTTTCTACCTTTAATATAATTTATCCTCTTACCAACATTTTACTATTCAAGTTTGTCAAATTAGTATTATATAGACTAACTCTATAAGGGAGATTAAGACCTTTTTGTAGGGAGATTGGGTCTCAAATATGGAGATTTTGCCTAATGCGTGTAGTGGCTAAAAAGGCAAGGTTTTGCAATATCTGGACCAAAATTTGATTATAATATCTTCAATAAAAGTTTCTTTTATTTTTTTCTTTATTGAAAAAGGGTAATCATTTTAAGTATTTTGGTGGTGGATAAAATTGCAATGCTAAAGAATTTGGTCTTATAATTTCAGAGAAATAGATGTTGCAATTTCATTTTTTATTTCTATGCAAAATTCAGGACTAGTCCAATGATAAAGGTTTTTTGTTAAAGAAGATTACCAGTGGAAAATAATATCTTACCAAATTTAAAAGATGTACGCCTTACAATTTAGGAGGATATTGCAAAAGTTTTTCTTTATTTCTTTGTGAAATCTAGAAACCAAAATTTATCTTCTTTACAATATTTCACTATTTAAGTTTGTCAAATTAGTATTATATAGACTTACTCATTTGATTTTAAATCAACAAAATTTGATTTATAAAACACATCTAATATAATTTAATCTTAGTGAAATTTAATATAACTCATTTTAGTAGTTGTACATGTACTTGATACTACCCGAAAATAGGGAGGGCTTGGGGTTTGTTTTATTCATTTTGTTTTGCTTTGCTTTGCTGTGCTTTGCATGTATTGTGATTGTAAATTATGTGTTGTCTTGAATGTTGTATGTATTTTGGATAATAGCGATACATCGCTAATGTTACAATTGTTACTTTGAAACCGACACTAAATAAAATTTTGTATCTTGTATCTTCATGTATGTCTGAAACCCCTTTACAGAAATCCTGGATCCACCACTTTTTATATATATAATACGTACTTAGTGTTTTTGTATAAAAAAAATATCTAACGAGGTTGGGAGAATTGATCATTGTTGAGGCTTTGCCGAGACAATTATCGATTCTCACAACCAAGTTAGATATTTTTTTCATACAATACATTAAGTATGTATTATATTTATCTTATAACCCCTTTTTGTCTTGTTTTTGTCAATGTTTCTTACTGAAATGCAAGTTTCTAAAAATAACCGCATTATATCATTGTTCTAAAAATAACTATGTGATATCACAAAAAATAGCATACGGGATGTTATCACACGGATATTTGTATAGTTATAAGATAAAAACTAATATGTAAATATATAATATGAGAAAGATCTATCTATCAAACACACTAACTCACCAATAACTCGCAAGAATCTCTGTGATTATCAAATATTTAATTGAGTATTGCATAATACATCTGATTAATGGTTTCAATGTATTCACAAGGATATCTTTAACAGAGACCCAAGAATCAATAACTTAGAAATATCTAAAGAGCAAATGTTAGATGTACATGAAAGTAGATAGTGAATGAAAGGAAAATCTAAGAACTTCTATGACAGCCATCTTGGAATTAAAATAAAATTACAACATACCTGGATAGAAAGGGGAACCAAACGGTCCTTTCCCAGGAAAGTAAAAATTTGGGAAATAATTTCTCTGATATGATGGCAGGCCGTGAGGAACGACCCCTGTCCAAAAAGAGCCCTGTGGTTGAACTATACAGTCCATTGTCGATAATATTAAAAAAATGTGTATAAAAAATAAATAAACACTGTCCAGCCAGTAAAAATGGTTGTTGTCTAAGTTCTCATGTCTCTATCGTGTCCTCGCGTAAACTGATTAAGTTCTATTGAATATTGACTATACTGTTCAATACTCTACCTACCTGGGGAAATACTGACGTACATACCCTTGTCAAATATCCCCGTATGGGACAGTAAAATCCAATAACCAATCTAGGTACATGGTAGCCTAATGTGCCATACTGTATTGATCTGCCACACCATGCAAAGAACTGCTTTATGCTGTAAAATCAAAAATTATTTTTTCAGGTTAATTTACTTTTTTAGTAACTTTTTTAACTCTGACTCCTGGACTCCCCTTAGTGTCGAAACCCTGCTTAATGACAAAATATGTATATAACGTCTTTTTAAACACATAGAGGTCTAATTTAATTTCTAATGATTCCATTTAGATTTGTACATTTTCTTTTTTTTTTTTTTTTTTGGGGGGGGGGGGGGGGGGGGGGTGAGATGCTACTTGGCTTGACATCATTTAATTGTAAGATTAATGACAATGACATTTTTTCTTATTCAGTGAGGCATGAAACTAAAAAATTATTCACATGTCTTAAAGAATCCACTTTGTGAATTCAAAGTGAAACTTAAAGTTTTTGGAAAGAAAAGAAAATTCCAAAAAAATTATCATGGGATCATTGCAATACCTTTGTAAGTGCCTATAATGTGATGATAGGCACTTACAAAAGCTTTGAAGTGGAAAATTGATAAAAAAAGTTTCATCATAATGATATACATTGGTTGTGAACATTTGAAACATCAACTGGTATCTCACAAAAATATACCCAACAAAATGAGCAAACAATATCACTCTATATCATTAAAAGAATTTATGACCGGGTATATTGGGTAGGATTTATTTACATTGAGATCGCGTCATTGGATTCTTCAAGTCACATGGTTAACAACACAACCTCGTATTGATCACTATCAAGGGAAAGTTTTTTTAAAAATAGTTTTCACAGAGGACAGTTTTTTTTAATGAACTATACTTTGGAGTATGTTTGAAAAATCTGTTTATAAATCAATTTTTTTCATTACAGTCCAATAAACCAAAACAGTTGAAAAAACGCAAATCAAGATTCAATAGACTGAAATGGCAGCTTAAAGGGCTGTAAACATTGTGGGGAAAAAAGGTTGTGACAAGTTCTTAATTTTCTTTTCCCTGCTATATTGCTTTTGCAGAATTGATAAAAAAAAGGATGTTTTGTATTTACAGTCAGGGATATCAGTGGCGGATGAAGATGGGGTTCGCGGGTTTTGAACGAACCCCCCTTTGAAGCTCAACCAATAATATCTTAATATAATTTCAAGTAGCCCCTCAGATGCTGCTCACGAAATATTCATGTTGGAAATAAAGCTATGGAAGACAGTATAGACTAAGATCAGACTGCACAACTATCTGAGCATAAACTGTCTGCCTTCTTCTTGATTTTTGTGTTAAAAATCCTGAAATAGTCTTGTTGCTATGTAAAAAAAGGATAGGAAATTTGTTTAAAAATATTTAAATTTGGCAGAACAAGGGTTAAGATTGCGTAAGACTAGGGATACAAACCCCAATTATGTATGTCTGAACCCCCCCCCCCTGTTTAGAAATTTTGGATCCGCTACTGGATATGATGGCTAACTGCTTACCTGTGACAATAATAAAAAACAACAACAACAAAAAAGACTTTATGTTTACCATCTGAGTCAGATACATATTTTGGGTGTCTACAAATAGATTTATTTCGATTTTTCTTATTTCATTATAGGCAAGGGTGAGGAATTCTCATGCCAGATTTGTCCAACATGGGCATTTCTACCTGTGTGGACAAGTACATTTTGCAAGGACACTGGTCCATGGACAAGTAAAACCTGGGCAAATCTTGGAAGGTACCAAATAGATCTAAGAGAAAAATTATCCTAATGTTTATATTTGTATTAAAGGGTAGAAAAATTTCTTTAAATGAAGAAAATGCTTGGTTCCAGCATTTTCTTCTTTAAAAAACAATGTTTTTCTCAATTTTCATTCAAGTTCATTTCGATGCTTGATAATTTTGAAATCATATTTTACTTGTCCTGGGACAAAGGGAGAAAACCCATATTTCCTCACCCCTAATATGGATGAAAAATTAAAATTATTTCATTTTACAATGTAATCAAATGGCTGAAATAATGGCCCAATCACCATTAAAAGATGTTACTCAGTAAACATCTTGCAGTGTTCTGAAATAAGCTGCCCGACTTATTCGGGCTGTGCACTAAACAGCATGAGCAAGCAGATTTTCATGACTACAGGTTGTCCATGTTTTAATATTTCAGAACCACTGTCTTGGCGTCTTGATGACAAGTAAATATGCCATTTCTCAATAAGCATTTTATGTGGTATCATATTCAAAAAGAAGAAATCATATTTTTTCATTATTACCTTCAATTTTCATAGTACCTCAACCCTTGACTTTGTGCTGTAAAATTCTTGATCAAGGAAATCAAGACCACTCTACCCACCAGTGTGATACAGTTATTCTAAAAAATGAACTTTCGTAATCATAACACAATTCTTCTTTCTGTCATTATATGGGTATGAATGAGTTATGCTGGTATTAGCTGGTGTTTCTGTAGGTTGCAGGTTAGAGTCCCACTGAGGAGGGTTATGTTATAGAGCAGGGCATTTTACATGTCAGTTGTTCTGAAATATGCTGCCTGACTTGTCCATTGGGTTGCACAAACAAGCAGATTTTCAAGGCAAGCTAGGTTGTCTGTAGACAAGTGAAAAAATCTCTATTAACTTACGAAAAATATTTTCTTAAAAGGTTAGCCCTTTTCTGATATTTCATGTAATCCAATGTCAACATTAAGTCCATTTCTAGGATACTTTTAATTTTTTTAGCAACATCAATTTTGTTTACAATATTTTGAAGACCCTTCACAATTCAACCAACAAGTAGGTTTTAGATAAGGACAAGTCAGTTTGTCATTGTTACTTGTCGGTTGACAAAGAGACTTTTAAAATATTTCAGTACAACTACACGTTCAGAGAGCTCTATGTCCACCCAGCTGTAAAAGTGGTTAAACATTGCATCAAACTTGTTGCAATTCTATCCTAGAACATAATAAAATGGGATCACTTAATTATTTTATTGAGTAGCTACCAGTTTTTTATTCCTGTAACAGCGAAAAGATCTACTGGTCGGAGACCAATTCTCGCCAAGTACCAGTTCTCGCCAACTGCACATTTTCACAGTGAAGACGCAATATTCATTCACAATAAATTATTTTCTGATTAAAAGAAGTTCTTGTCAACATAACTTGTAATTTAGAAGGGTTTCTTTTCGTCTTCACCGAGAAAAAGGGGTGGTGGGGAGAACTGGTACTTGGCGAGAATTGGTCTCCAACCAGTAGGGAAACGCAACTGCGTTGGAGGCGTCGAAAAAGGGCTGCTCAGTGTGGGCTTCGGGTCAATTCATCAGTTCAGCTTTAGATTAGAATTTGATTTAAAAAAAATAAATAGAAAAAAAAATAATATTCGAACCTATTGTCTGGAAGATATCATGACTTGTACAGCCACTATTGTGTTAAACAGCTAAATTTTCGCGGTTCATAAACTTTTTTGTTGACATTGCGCCGTTAGAATTAATACATCGTGAGAACAACAACACCCCCTGCCTGATCGATCATTCGCAGAAAGTTGTATATAAGTATGGGATTTCAAAATGTCTTAGCTAATCAGCAAACAAGTGTTGAAATTTGAAAGTCTGTCTGATTTCATGCAATATGGCATGGCAAAATATTTCAGTCATTTTAGGCCCAAACACAAAACATCAACTGACAAGATCTTAAAATCAATGTAGGCAAGCAATTTCCCGCAATCTTTTTGTCTTTATCAGACTTTATATCGTGGTATTTTATAATAATGTAACGTTGCATTGCGGTTGGTCTCAAATGCGAAATGGACCATTTACCACGAAATCGGGCGAAAAGGACCTTCCAACGGCGAAATGGACTCCTATAAATGTAATAAACTTCATAAATAGACAAAAAAAAACATATTCTTTTCCCAAATTGATTATTAATTTGTATGTAAAATTCATTGATTTATTGCTAATTGGTGGCTTTTAGATTGTTTTCTTTCAAAATTTGAAGCCAATTTCTCCATTTGCATGTCCATTTTGCTGTCCGCTTTTTAAGCAAGGACTTCGGACATCAAAGAACAGCACCATTTCAAAAATTATTTTAATTTCTTTAGTGTAACCGTTGATCACCGATGCCTGTCTTCCTACTGAAGGAAGAAATCTATTGCATATTAACCAAGTTCAGAATGAAATCCATTTCGACATCCGAAATGTCCATTTCGTTGAATGATTGATTGAATGGAGTTTAACGCCGCTTTCAACATTTTTTAGCTCCACTGGCTGAAAGCCACTGGGGCTATTGTCATGGCGATGTGTCCGCAGTGCGTCCGTCCGTGCGTCCGGTCGTACACCTTTTCTTTAAAAATCTTCTCCTCAGAAACTACTGGATGAATTTCAACCAAACTTCACAGGAATGATCCTTGGGTGACCCTCTTTCAAATTTGTTCAAGAAATTTTGATCCAATGAAAAACATGGATTCAATGGGCGTGGCTAATTTCCAAATATGGTAAAAAGTGAGTTTTCTCAGATTCTAATTGATGGATACCAATCGAATTTTACATGAATGATCCCTGGGTGACCCTTTACCAGTCTACAAAAAATTATTGTGATTGGATGGAAAATATTCATTTTATGGGCGGAGGTCATTTCTCTAAATGTTATATAGTGAAAACTTTAAAAATCATTTTCTCAGAACGTAAGAGATGGATGTCAACCAAATTTCACTGGAATGATCCTTGAGTGGCCCTTTATCAGTCCACCAAAAATTGTTGTTATCGGATGAAAAATATGTATTTTATGGGCGGAGGTCATTTTTCTATATATTATATAGAGGAAACTTTGAAAATTATTTTCTCAGATCTAATTGTTGGATATCAACCAAAATTCACTGGAATGATCCTTCAGTGACCCTTTATCAGTCTATAAAAAATGTGATCGGATGAAAAACATGTATTTCATTGGTGGAGGTCATTTCTCAATGTGTTATAGAGTGGAAACTTTGAAAATCATTTTCTCAGAATGTAATCGATGGATATCAACCAAATTTTACTGGAATGATCCTTAGGTGACCCATTATCAGTCAATCAATAATTCTCGTGATCGGATAAAAATATGCATTTTATGGGCAGAGTTCATTTCTCAATATGTTATATAGTGGAAACTTTGAAAAATATGTCTTTTATGGGCGGAGGTCATTTCTCTAAATGTTATATAGTTGAAACCAGTTTCAACATCAGTAGGACCTAAAATATCTAAAAATCTAGTCAAAACTTTTATTTGCTTTTACAAGAATTTCAAGCCTGTGGAGTGACTCAAGCCATTCATGGCGTTCTAGTTTCAGTTATATCGCGGAGGCTGAGCACCTAACAAGGGATTCCTGGTCTTTCTCTCACCAGTACAACCACCACATCCATTCCTAGCCCCCAGCTGCTAACTCACATAGGTCTATGATTATCAACCCATTGGTGAGAGACAAAAAGTCGGAAAAATGAGTGCTGCTTTCGGGGTCCATTTCGTACTCGCTATTCAACTGCTATCATAATGAATACATTGGTTGCAGAATATTATCTTATTACTTCACCGAAATATCATATTAATATAAAAACCAAGCTATATGAGGTTATTATTGGACTATATGAAGAAAATTGTATAAGATCTTCATTGTGAAGAAAGAAGTATGTTTCGCCGTCGAGGGGTCTTCCTAGTTGTCAGTCAATATCAGTCTTCAAAAGATAACAAAATGCATTTATATCTCTCCATTCCTGATGATAATACTTAGTGAAATGATCTATGAAGCATTTTACTGTTTTATAAAAGTATTTTAATAGCATGTTATGTCGTTTAGAAAAGTCCATTTCGCTGGTAGAAGCCCCATTGCGCCCCATTTCGTGCTAGGCAGTCCATTTCTGTGCATTGCTTATAACAAGTGGATTTTTTTAATCTCATTTTGATTAATCTAAGGTCATAAGCAAAGGTCAATGTCAAACTTGTGAAAAACTACATTTCTTATCCTTGCCATAGCTTTGGAACAGAAAGTAATACAGGTATTGTCTTCATATTTCTAATGTATATTACTTGTGACAGGACAATTCAGATGATATCAAAGTCAATGACACCAGCCATGGTCAAGGTAATTTTGTCAAGGTCACTCATTTCATCATGAAAAAAACAACCCTTATTTCGGCCATATTTTTGAAGTGCTAGTTATTTTACACCTCAGATGTTGTGCTACTATAATGTCCGTATTTGTGTCCAACCAATAATTATCCAAGATGTGGTCTTCCAAAGACGATTTCGATTAGATATTGTAAGGCAGAATCTAACGACGAATGGAAACACCAGGTAATTACGACAATTCTTTTCGTAAGAAGTTTAGTAAAACAGGCTCCTGGTGTTTAACAAACACTTTTAACGCATTCGGAATTAAGCGAGCATTTGAAAACTAAACCTCGAGCAAGCAAATCTTAGAAGACATCTCCCCTTAATTATTTTTTGGCATCAAGAAGACGTCCATTTTGATATTAGAGTTTCAAATTTTGTAGGAAATGAAAACTGTTTCTATCGGCTCAAAATTCACGCGCATATTACGTTTCTTTTCTTTTTCTTTTTTTCTTTTTATTTGTTGGCTTTTGATTTCCATTGGATTATAAAAATACCTTATACATGTACATGATTTGCAACAACAAAGAAACTGAAAGTAATTACTTCTTTTATGCCTTGCACTTTCATGAATGAAGATATTTTTGTTAGCAAGTAAAAAAGAAATCCAAACTCCTTTTCCGAAAAATGTTTAAACTGGACAGTCGCATTTTTACCGGTACTTGTTATACTTTACACTGTCAACTAGCCTTTTTTAGCGTCCACAATATACTTTCAGAATATTTCCATGGATGAAAAATAAGATCTAAGGTAGTGGACCCGTGATACGTAACTCATGATCTTTTTGAAAAATGAGGTTTCATGTTAAAATCATTAGGAAACGTTGGTTAACATCTTTAAAGTTCATTACTTCCAAACGCATGGAACTATTACGTTCCACTGCCCTAAAGCCTGTCATGAATATTGAAGGGTTGTGTTACAATGCATGAAGATAGTTTGTACTAATTTATTTTAGTTCGATTGCGACGAAAGCTTAAGCTTATAGAATCGCTCTCGAACGCTCAGTCCTGATGTTTTCCGGCACGTCCCCGAGAGAGAGAGGCAGTGGTGTAAGCCCACTGCTACCCATTTTACAGCTGGGTGAACTGGGGCTGGCTATTAAGTGTTTTGCCCATAAACACACCCCGACAACAGTGGGGCTCGAACCACGGACCTCCAGGTCACGGGTCGAGTGTATTTACCACTAGGCCACCGAGGCAGTCGAGGCCACTGAGGCAGTCGATGATGATAGGATTGATTATAACTAGCCCTGCGTTCAGGATGACAAAACGGCGCAAACTGTTCGCCAATGATATCCTGCTTTGCACGTGCACTTGCGAGCAAAGCGGTGTGAAATTGGCAAACAGTTTGCACCATTTTGTTATCCTGAACGCAGGGCAGGATTTAAAGATCGGCTGTTATTAGAGAAAACCCAAGGTTTTGTCATCACCTTAGTGTAGTCTGCGTTGATGTTGGCATAGATGTTGGCGTTAGCTTAGGCGTAGGCGCTACAAAGTATATCCTTGGTTGTATCTGTTGTTATACAAGATATCTTCATGAAACAAGGCATGTATGTTCACCATCACAAGAGCTATCCGGATGATCTAAAGGGACAACTCTGAAAGCAGTTTTGTAAAAGTTATGCATCTCTTTCGACGATTTTCTTTGCATTGTCCTTTTTATATTATCCAGCACCTGCAATTGAGCATTGGTACCCGTAGACGGTGCTCTTTTCTTCGTATTTGCATTTCCAATAGGCAAAAGAATGACAGCAGAAGCTTCACCCTTCTCAGTAATAATTACAGGTGTAGAAATTAAATAATGAACCTATGCGTGACATTTTCAACAAGTTTATTTGTGAGTGATGTACAGCTGCGGACACTGAGCAACATTGGCGATCACACAGTGCCTTTAAAACATTCTGCGATTGTGATGGGGGAATAACTTTTAACTCTCATTTCGAGCAAAACCATTCTAAATCGCGCACACAGCGTTCCATTCATTTATCCCAAACACTCACACAAACTATCAATAAACCTCCAAAATCAATTTAAAAAAAGATAAGATCAACAAAGTTCTTCACTCAAAATGAAAATCCCTAGAAAAAATCAGGGGTTACCGACTTGATTGAAATTTATATAGAGGATGATCGTTGGTTCAGTGTAAGATCGATTTATATTCATTGAGTGAACACCTAAAGCTATATTTTCACGAGTGGCGGAGTCACGAGTGAAAATATAGCTTTTGTTGTTCACGAAATGAAATATAAATCGATCTTACTCGAAAAACAAACGATTATTCTATTTCTTTATTGCAAAAAATGAGACAAAATGTGAAATCTGTAGGACATATTTTCGTAAAGCGCGTCATTTTGCGCGTGATTGCTATGCAACGTTCATTGTGACGACACTTATTTCGTACCCGCATAGATGACGCCAGATAGGGTGAAATTCACAAAAGCAGGGTATAATTTTTTGATAATTTCACTGCTTTTGCGGTGAGATTATCAAGTGATAATCTACCGTTATTTCTCGAAAAACCACCGAAAAGCATTAAAGAAAAGCGTTTCTTTGATTGGTGGAGACATAGAAAGCTATTAATAGAACTTGTATGCAAAGGGAGGTAATAAATATCGATAATTTTATCAATAAGGAAATTCAGTTGATATGAAAGTCCAATTAGGACGAAATTATCGATATTGTATTACTTCCCTTAAATTTCATTTAAAACTCGTTCCAAAATTCAATTCAATTCCTAATTCATTCCAAAACCATTCAACTTGCCAATATCACGATGTTGTAAACTGTATGTGTTTGTACCAATATATCGAAAGCGTAGTGAAGACTGTGATCAGACTGTGCAGATACACATGCTGATCCGGATGTTCATTTTGCTCACGAGTGAAATTATTGGAAATATCACGCATGTGCAAAATTATCAGTTTGTTTATTATGTAAATTGATCATTTTAGAAATGGGCAAGAGTAATCTAACATTACACGAGACCAATAAAGACGATTCCAATGAGAAAGTGCAAGACAGAATCTAAAAATGAAAGAAAACACCAGGTACGATGTGTAATTTGTGCAACAGGTGTAATTTTGACTTACGATTATTATTTTTGTCGTAAAAGGTTTACTAAAATGAGCCCCTGTGACTCAAATGCATTCACTTTACAGAAGGCATACGCGGATCTAGACTTTCTTCTCTAGATGCACAGGGGACTCAAACGTGCATTCAGTTCTTTAAACAAATTTTCCGAGTATGCAAGCAAAATGTTAGCGTTGTAACGACATTTTTCTCGATCATTGACCAAACCATACACTTCGATTTTTCAAATTTTCCAAAATAATTACCCCTTTTCCGAGTTCCAGGGGAAGGATCCCAGGTACAAGGGGTCTTAGACCCACGCAAGCAAGAGCAGTGCCAGTCTCTGTCAGACTGATCAATATGAACATGGATGTAGCTTTAAAACATTCAAGAAATATTGATTCAAGACCAACCTATTAAAGGGAGTTTAACAGCGGTTTACTGACAAAAAATAGTGACGATTTGTTCCCCTTTGATTCAAGTGGTTTTATCTAGACTGGAGAAACTGTCCCATCTACTTCTCGAATATCGATAGATTGAGACAGGCTCACCAGTCAAGGTTAAGCATTAAATATAGCCATGTCTTTAAAAGTGAAGCCGTAGCTACTTACAGCGACACAAATCAATTTCATAACCGAATGCAAATCAATTTATTTCATTTCTAGTAATGTGATAGGATAAAGCAAAAACTGAACAGATTTAGACAGTGTGCAGTCCTTTACTATTTGTGCTAACCGTACAAAATACATGAAGTTTCGTATTCAAGGTTTTTCAGAGATGAAGGGCAAATTTTTATTCGTAGAGATATGAAACCAGCCTTTCGTTCAGGATGGAAATGTTAGCGAAGCGCTTTCGAAATGATACCTCGCTTTGCACGTAAGTGCACGTGCAAAGCGGGGTATCATCTCACAGCGCTCGCGAAACGCTTTAACATCCTGACCGCAGGCCTGACCCTCATCAAAGAGAATGATTTAACGAAACGGATTCATTCACGGGTGGGGTTTTGTTTTTTGTTTCAAACCTCTATGAATTAAAAAAAAAAGAGTCCAAAACAAAATCTTCATTTTTAAATAAATTTTAAAACACAAATAAGTAGTAAAGTAAAGATTTGCTAGTTTTAGACATTTCTTTAACATAAGAACTTACAGAACTTTATGAAAATTTTGTTCATAGGGGTATGAATCATATGTTCGGCCTATCAGAACGCTCTTTTTTTTGATAGAGAAATCGGAAATTTGAATTAAGATTGAACGGAAACTAATTAATCTTTATTTCTCATGATTTATTAAAGCAAATTTGAACAGATTTAGTATGCTATGTATTTTTCAATGTGTTTTTTTAATTTTCAATGCACGAAACCATTTTTCAGGATACGCAATTGTACTAAACGGAACTCAACTTTAATATACATGTATTTATTACGAATTTGAAACTTTTTATGCCCTGCGTTCAGAATGACAAAACGGTGCAACTTGTTTGCAAATTATACCCAACTTTGCCCGCAAGTGCGAGAGCAGAGCGGGGTTTAATTTTTCAAACGATTTGCAACGTTTCGACATCCTGGACATAGGGGTGGTCTCATCGTGACAAATTGCAGTGAAATGGTGTCATTTTTATTGCTTGCTTGCTTAAACCCTCTCTCAGGCTTAAATGTTTAAAGGTTTTGAGCCCGTAATAGTTCTGTAACGTTTCGGAAGCAATGATCTTTAACAGTGTTGACAAAGGTTTCCTAATGTTTTTCTTTAGGAAACCTTGGTCAACATTGTGAAAGATCATAAGATAATGTTGCTGAACTATTAAGGTTCGACTACCTTAAAGAGTGAACCTTTAGAAATATATTGCGCATATTTTTATGCATATGTTAATATAGTATGAAACTTAATATATAATGTCCAATAACAAAGGGGTCCGATTTTAACCACCTACGAACTTATAGACCATTTTTTTGGTAATATTTGCCTACATGACGGTAGATGGTTAAATACGGACCTCTATGGTCCACAGTAAACGCACACGAAAACAACGAAGACACCAAGCCTCATTTGAAATTGTCACAACGCATTACTTTGAAGAGAAAATTCAAATTTTCAAAAGAAAAAAATATAAAAAGTAACACCATAATGCTGTAAAATATTATGGAACTAGAAATTTGTGAGAAAATCATTGTTTTTGGTGCATTTTGGCTCGAAATCATCTGTACGTGTAAAACTATGCAAATGCCTATTTTTTCCTGTCACTGATGTTAATTTTGAAAAGAGGAATACCGAAATCTCATTATTAGTGACAGTTCTTTTTTTTTTTAAAAAAAAAATACATGTAATAATTAAAGGAACATTAACTCATGACTAGCGAGTCTGCCTCAGTCTATCGATATTGTATCGGAGGGTAGCGTAGATTGGACAGGCTCACCAGTCTACATTAACTCTTGTTTGCTTTAATTTTAGAGACACTCCTATTTTAGTCTAGTATTTTGTCTCGTATATAATATTTAAAAAAGAATCGATTACATGTCCGATTTTTAGCTCCACTGGCCGAAGGCCAGCGAGCTATTGTCATGGCGAGGTGTCCGTCGTGCGTCCGTCCGTCCGTGCGTGCGTGCGTGCGTAAAATTTTCTTTAAACATCTTTTCCTCCTAAACCAATGGGTGGATTTTGACGAAACTTGGCCAGAATGTTCCTTGGGTGACCCTCTTTTAAAGTTGTTCAAGAAATTTTGATTGACCCCCAAATATGGGCGTGGCAGGGCGGGGCTTATTTTGACCCCGAAATCTTTGAATGACATCTCCTCCTAAACCATTGGGCCAATTTTAATGAAACATAACCAGACTGTTCCTTGGGTGACCCTCATCTAAAGTTGTTCAAAGAATTTGGATTGACCCCAAATATGGGCGTGGCAGGGCGGGGCTTTTTGACTCTGAAATTTTTGTATGAAATCTCCTCCTGAACCATTGGGCCAATTTCAATGAAACTTTACCAGAATGTTCCTTGGGTGACCCTCATCTAAAGTTATTCAAGAAATTTGGATTGACCCCAAAATATGGGCGTGGCAGGGCGGGGCTTTTTTTACCCTGAAATTTTTGAATGACATCTCCTCCTGAACAATAAGGCTGATTTCAATGAAACTTTACCAGACTGTTCCTTGGGTGACCCTCTTCTAAAGTTGTTCAAGAAATTTGGATTGACCCCCAAGTATGGGTGTGGCAGGGCGGGGCTGATTTTGACCCTGAAATCTCTGAACCACATCTCCTGAACCATTGGGCCCATTTTAATGAAACCTAATCAGACTGTTCCTTGGGTGACCCTCATCTAAAGTTGTTCAAGAAATTTGGGTTGACCCCCAAATATGGGTGTGGCAGGGCGGGGCTTATTTTGACCCCAAAATCTTTGAACAACATCCTCTCCTGAACCATGGGGCTGATTTCAATGAAACTTTACCAGAATGTTCTTGACCCTCATCTAAAGTTGTTCAAGAAATTTGGATTGACCCCCAAATATAGGCGTGGCAGGGCGGGGCTTATTTTGACCCCGAAATTTTTGAATGACATCTCTTCCTGAACCATTAGGCCAATTTTGATGAAACTTTACCAGAATGTTCCTTTGGTGACCCTCATCTAAAGTTGTTCAAGAAATTTGGTTTGCATGAGATCCACTGGATCAATAAAATTCAGGTGAGCGGTTTAGGGCCATTCTGGTCCTCTTGTTTCAATTTATATCTAAATAGTTTTCTTTCTTATAATTCTACATATAAGATAATTAAGTTCATTCCTTCATAAGTCAGTTTCAACCTAGAAAAAGTCTGAATTCCTTCTGAATGCTGTTAACTTTCATTACCTTCTATTTTCAATATCTCTCTTTCAAATCTTGAGATTTTTAAGCCAGTGGAGCGATACAGGCCCTCTTGTGCCTCTTGTTTTTTTCAATTCTGTTGTAATTTTAGCTCACCTGAGCACAACGTGCACAAGTGAGCTATTGTGATCACCTTTTGTCCGGCGTCCGTGAGTCGTCCGTCGTCCGTCGTCAGTTGTACGTCGTCCGTCAACAATTTCTTTAAACGACATCTCCTCCTTAACTACTTGGCCAATTTAACCAAACTTGGCGGAAATGTTTCTTAGGTTGTCCACTTTAAGAATTGGTAAAAGAATTGAAATCGGTGAAAAACTCTGGTTGCTATGACAACCAAAGTTAAAAAATTAAGAAAATCTTTAAAATTCTTCTTCTTCTGAACAAGCAGCCCTACAGCCTTGAAATTTGGCATGGATGATCAGCTCATAGACCTTAATAAAAATAGCTAAAATCATATCTGTTGGGTCACCAAGTGCGGAGCACCAGGGGGGAGGGGGTAGTACTTTGGGTAAATATTGTAATCTTTAACCTTCTTCTTCTTCTGATCATGAAGGCCCTCGGCCTTAAAATTTTGCATGGATGATCAGTATACGGACCTTTTTAAAAATAGCTAAAATCATATCTGTAGGGCCATAACCTTTTTCTTCTTCTAAACCAGGAGACCTACAGATTTGAATATTGGCATGGATGATCAGCATATGGACCTTTATAAAAATAGCTGAAATCATGACTGTAGATTCACCAGGTGCGTAGCACCAGGGGGGGAGAGGGTAGTACTTATGTGAAAATTTTGTAATCTTTAACCTTCTTCTTCTTCTGAACCACAAGCCCTACAGACTTGAAAATTGGCATGGAGGATCAGCTCAAAGACCTTAAAATCAATTGCTTAAATCTTATTTGTAGGGCCACCAGGTGCGGAGCACCAAGGGGGGGGGGGGTAGTACTTTGATGAAACTTTTGTAATTTTTAACCTTTTTCTTCTTCTGAACCAGGAGTCCTACAGATTTGAATATTGGCATGGATGATCAGCATATGGACCTTTATAAAAATAGCTAAAATCATGACTGTAGATTCACC
>OX411544.1:34520707-34569289 GCA_948146395.1 Fragum whitleyi
GGAGTGCTTTGTTGAGAATTTTGAATCCCTACAGCCTTTATATTTGACATGGATTGATCAACTCATTAAAGAAAACTTTAAAAGTCTCAGACTCAGCCTGTATATCTGACATAGATTAGCTGATCACAGACCTTTTATGGGAAAAGCTTAAATAAATAATGTCCAGGGGAGGAGCAGAGGGGGGGAATGATTATTTCAAATGTTATCTGATTGAATAAGTGAAAATCTCTTTTTCTGTGGTTGCATGGACATACCTAGGTAATGAAGCTTTTTTCTCAGGTGAGCGACACAGGGGCCAACGGTCCTCTTGTTTTTTTATTGTTCTGTACATATCATATTTCATAGCTCTCCTCTTGACGGAACCATGTGTTCAACGCGAAACTAGTTGTACAGTTAACAACATCGTTAAATTGACAAGGTGAATGATTTTGGACTGATTTTGGTATAAAATTGAATGAGTGCGATGGTTGGGGTTTTGAGTATCGAATGAGTATGATAAGTGGGTTTTGAGTTGAATTAAAAGGAGGTAATCCGATATCGCTGATTTTGTTCAGGATGAACAGTATTTGCGAGATGCATTACCCCCCCCACCCCCCCCCCCCCCCCCCCCCCTCTTAATAAAATATGCATAAAAGTTCTATAAATAACTTATCTCTTCAAGTACAAAAATGATGTTTATAAAATTTTAATTATTTCAGTAAAATCGTGATTTTTGTTTCCAGCTTTATTTATTTTGAATGTTGTTGTTGATCTTATCATTTCAGTTATTTAGGAACGTTTTTGAATGGTTTGAGTGAGTGTTTGGAGTGAATGAGTGGAGCGTTGAGTGTGCGATTTAGAATTGTTTTGATTGAGATTAAGGTCAATTTCACCACGTAACTAGCTATAACTAATGTATTTAGAGACAATCAAAATGATTCGTTCTCTAGGAAAACCTGGCCAAATGAAGTCAATTCGTAATTTCTGATGTCATACCAAGAAAGCAGGTCAACAAAAACAATTTCAAACTGATCCAATTTTGAAACTTGGCACACATGATCACTTTCAAAAGAGAAACCAAAATTATTTAGGGGGAGAACTCTTGGTGCATTTTGTGCGAGTTGTGCCCCATTTTAACTTAGATTTTTATGAACTATCCAACACCCAACAGACCGAGCGTTAGCACCCTTATGTGGTGCTCTTGTTTTAGAATGGGATTTTATGTAAATTGTCTATTTTATTGCCATTTAGACAGGTTTTCCTGGAGAACGGGTCATAAATGCTTTTGCGCTGAGCGATTGTAATTCGACAATTCCAGGACAAGAAATTTTTGAAATACTACGCCCGGGTTGATCTCTACTGGATCAAATTTCAATTTCCTTTTCAAATATTTGTTTCATGGAGTTCTTATATGATTCCAATTTGCGTAACGGTTTACGTATGAATGAATATGTGACCCGTTACACGAAAAGGGACTACCTTGAAACTTCGTTGGATTAATATTTGAAGAAAAAAACTAATAATAAATAAATAAATAAACAAAGGTTCAGAATAGATAAACCTGACGTCGCATTTGAAAATTCTTGTTCAAGATGGTAGGTTATTATAGAGTCAGAAAATCAACTACGTACGAGAAGTATGACTGTCTATCATGTGAGCCTGTGCAATCCGCGCGGACTGACTGGGTTCGATTATCACGCACAATCTTGCAGTGGCAAATCTAGATGGGATTCGGGAGGTTCGAACGACCCTACACCAACCCCTGAAGCCTATTGTTTCATTTTCGTTCAGAATTTCAGTTAAACATTCTCCTGCTGTTCAAGACAGTCCTTTTGTTAGGTTTTTAAAGACAGCATAGACTAAGATCAGCCTGTACAGTTGTGTAGTTGTGTTGATACAGAAATAATAGGAAATTAATTCAACACATTATTTGAGTTCAGGAGCTCAATGTTTAAAATAGTGAAATTCCAGGAAAACAAAACCCCTTTTTTTATTTTCGAACCCCCTTTACACAAATTCTGGATCCGCCACAGCCTAGATGGTTCCTTTTCGCGTGACGGGTAACACATTCATATTTTTAGCGTTAAAATTTGAATAGGCCTATTGCAAATGACTTTAACAAAAATAAATTTATAGCTGAAATATGATTCTATAAATGAAGTATAAGAAGAACCAAACGATTAACAATAAATGGACAATGTTATTAAAATGAAATTGAAATAAAATAAACAAAAAAAAAGATAAATAAAAATGACCACATCCGTAACATATGATCGGTCTTTGATTATGTAAAGAAAAAGTATACCTGTGGCTGAAAAGAAAAAAAAAACGGGAAAAAACGGAATAAAATACTGAGCTACAGAAAAACAAATTATGGTGTCGGAAAATACATATTTAAATCGTAGATGAACGTTATGTAGAAAAGATGTTATACAACATAATTATTTTTGGTAAGAATGCTATGTTGTGCCAACGCGAACACCTATTTGGTTGAAAGAGCGGTGCGACATTATTTTGGTCATATTACGGTGAAGCGAAGCATGGCATTCCTTTCGTACCTAACGTGATTCGCTCCAATGATCTTTCGTACAGCGGGCGAAATTTTAAAGGTGTATCGCATTATATAGAGAGTGGCGCGACAGCCATACACAATCTTATATACATTATTATTATATACTACACGAAATATATGATAGTTAAGGAAGTTTTTCTCGCGCCACTTTCTCTTTGATCAATGGAATGGATTATTATAAATATTGTAATAAAATGTAGTACATGTATGAAATGTGCATTTATTGACTTAATGCATACCTTAAAACTGACTGTTTAAAGATGTTGTGTAAATTTATGGATAAAACACTTAGGGATGATAAATGTTAAACAAATGATACGTGAATAGATAAGAAATTTTAATTTAACGACACCTGCTTTTATCAATAGTGATATTTTTGTAGATAAAAAATTGAAAAAAAAATATCATAGGAAATATTTGATCGAAATATGGGTGGGATGTTATTAAGACTTTGCGTGTTTTTATGCTGCTCGGTGTGCGCTGTTTCAGCAGCAGAGTGCCAGGATGTAGCGGTAGTAGTAGTAGCTAGTGTATTTGGAACGTTAGCAGTAGTGTTAATAGTGCTCGGAATTGTAGGATTTCTATTATGGAAGCGACGCCGTGGTAAGTTCATGTTATGTTGTTTTTCTCTCTTTTTAACGGAGAGCAAACTTTGAATAAAAAAATTGGAATTAAATTTATTCTGCCGATGAATTGAACATGTATTCAACAACAACAACAACGACAACAACTGCAGCGGCGGCACATAGACTTAAGAAACAATATAGCGTTGATGTCGTAAGATAATTCGCTGTGGCGCTCTCCAATGTTTCTGGGCGTATCTACTTATCTACTTTTTATATAGAAACCCACTTGCAGGCCTCGTGTTTGACCACTAATAATTCCGTTTGACCCTCAAAAATTTCCTACGAGGGGGGGGGGGGGGGGGGGGGGGCATTTTGGCCTACTGAATTTACAGCAATGCAACTTTTGCGTCATGAATATTATATAAATCATTTGTCTCCTACATAAGGGCTCTATATAAATGATTCAAAATAAACAATAAATTGTCTTAGGACACTTTTTTGATCATGTTGATTCATTTATGTATTTCATTTTAAACTGTTAAACTCATAAATATATTTGTTTGCATGATTTTTGACCCCTTACAAACTAGTTTTGACCCCCTAAATTTGATGGACAGGGGGTCAAGGACTCCTGAAATTGAAAAGCTAGCACAAGCCCTGCCTTTGAAAAGAATTTCTTGAGTTTCACGAAAAGCAATTATTCATTTGAGACGGAAAAGGCAATGAAAACTATGGCCGATTTACTAAGGAATTTCATACTTATGTATTATATAACGCATTTTTTTCTCTCATTTAAATTTGTCAACCCATCCGTTAAACTTGTTTCCCCCAAAGTTCTTTTCATTTAAAAGTAGGACATACTAAACGTTTGAACAATTTTTGAACCGCGTCCTTTTGCGTAAATTTAATACGTTTAACATAGTCTATATATTCACCAACCCTTGTCTCTTAATCAATGAAAATGGCTGACAAGACACTCCAATTTTAGCATATCTATATAACCAATAGAGCAAAATACATGCAAAAGTTTAAAGTGCATTTAATTTTAAAGAAATGCTACAACGAGGGGTAAACATTGAAGTAAAGGAAGAAATTAACTCTAGGACGTAAAACCTCATTTTCCACAAAATTTCAATCCTCTCGTCCAAGAGTGGGTTTGTTTGGCCATAAGATTCCATATATTTCTATTCTCCTGTTCACCCCCATTTGACGCGCCAAATAATAAGCCATGGAAAAACTTTTGTGCAAAATGCAAAATTATCTATATCAAAGACTATTACCTTTCCTTTCAATTTATTTATTCCTTTTATGGCATTTCTAAGTTATTCTGAACATTTTTTCATATGTGTAACTGAAAGATTATTGAAAGCGGCATGAAACCCAATTAAAAAATCGTTCAAATGTGACCCAAACCAGTTTTGAGTTTGGACGAGTCTAAAATAGTATCGGGTAGTAATTGTTTATGCACTTATGTCTGGGCACGACAGCTTTAAAGGCAGTCATCTCGATCCCTCCTCTATTTTGAATACCTATATCACCTGAATGAAATATGAAAATAAAGTATTAGTAAGTTTAAACTGTTTACATGAACGATATATTGAATATCTAAAAGTTATGAACGTTGATATTTCAATAACAAAATTTCAATATCGGTTTGCTTTCCCCTACAAATAGGGGAGTTTTTTAAAGCTTAAATTTTTCAATAATGGTTACCTAAACCCATAGTTGTAGGTTCACATTTGAATCGTCTCATCGAGACGATTCTAATGAGTGCCCACAACATTGGGTTTTGTTGGATTCGTTGAAAAATGATCATGGTAGACTAGTTTATTTAGTCCTCTATCTCTTTCGTGCCTTTTGCTTCGTACATACTTTTCGTGTGTTTTTGAGGTGTGTTTTTGGGTGTGCGGTTGCCTTTTTTTGAAGGCTTTATGAAAATTTCTTTTGGTTTAAGTTGAGTTCGCATACAAACGTTGCTTTTTTTCTCCCAGCGGTCGATTTTGAGTAAAGGTATTTACCAATGAATGAAACCCCTTACTTTAAATGACGTCCGCCATTGATTTAATTTGACACCTGTTAAGTAAAATCGTGTTTATTTCCTTCCGTTTACATACAATTTATTTCAAAATGGTCGACATTCCGCAGGTCGGTGTAAAATTTAAAAATCTGTGAAGAAATGTAAATATTTTCTTTGCGAATGCGTAATAATATGCGTGAAATAACCATGGATAACAAAGGATGGAATGAAGCGACTAGATGTGAACTAAGTATTATGGTTTACCAACACGCATGCTTTATTGTGAATTATTTTCCTTTCTCAAAATTTCAAAACCCTCACAAAACTAATTTAAAAGTGGCCGGCCTATCACGAAAAGAACGAGTATCTTGGAATTTTGCATCGTAAATGAAAACGGATCATATATAACCCGCAAAAAAGAACTACGAAGGAGCTCCATAAAATATTTTCCTTTGCGCCTTTTTTGAAAAAAGTGATTAGATCCAGCAGTTGTCAACCGGTTCTAGGTTAAGTATGCAAACACGTTTGAAAAGGTTTGAAAAATGTATCCCACTTTGTCCATGGTTCCTTCCCCGGGGTTCCGCAAAGCCTTGCGTCCGGAATGACAAAACGGTGCAAACTGTTTTGCAAATTATACCCTTCTATGTACCTGTGTGCAAAGCTGATAACACTTGGCAAACAGCTTGCGCCGTATTGTCTTCTTGAACTTAGGGCCGAGTGTAAAGAGTTTGCGATACGTTACAAAATTGTTCACCGTTTTGCACGTGAATACATGTGTAAAGCGGGGGTTACATTTCTCAAAAGTTTCACAAACGTTTTCATTTTGAACGCCGGAATAGCGTTTTTCAAGGAAGGGTTAAAGTGTCCTTCGATATCGGAATACACTAGGGATTGAAGGATTTGACCCGGGGGGGTCCGAATCACCTGTCATTCAAACCAAAAATTATCTATTAATTTGTTTATTTCAATTTCGCCTGTCTTTCGATTTAGCTATTATCAAGGGGTGTGAAACACGTATTGTGAAGAGATCGGATTGACACTGGGTAGCCCGATTGTTTATAGAATAAGATTAGCCGAGGGATTTTTGTTTGTGGAATTTGCCATTGTGTTGGTCGAGGTTTTCATATTCGGCTTTATCCGCTTGTGTGGTCATGTGAAAATGCGCTTAATGGATTTCTTTTCTTAATTCTAATTGCGTTTTTGCACGGCTAAGCACCGATTCGTGCATGTCTCAAGACGTCTAAACCCTTTTCAAAAGTGGTATACGCGCTCGATCCGTAATCCGAGGATCCGTGGTATGGTACAAATGTTAGAGACCCACCGTCGCCGGGGTTTGTTAATGAGCATGACAACTGGCCGCAGTCCACTTAGCTGGAGAGTTTTGGTTAAACCACTGCCTTTTTCCCAGAAAGTGAACATTTCCTCTTCCCCAAAGCTATTTTCAGTCCTATGGTAGCTTGAAAAAATATTTTGCGTGCAGTCATTTTTATCAACTCAAGCATGTAATTAAAACTAGCGTTCAAAATGAAAACGTTCTCGAAATAATTTAGAAATGGTACAGTTAATTACATCGTGAAATTGACATTTAACTCAATCAAAACCATTCTAAATCGCTCACTCAGCGCTCCATTCATTCATTCCAGACACTCACTCAAACCATTCAAAATCGCTCCAACTCACTGAAAAACATACAACAACAACTTCGTTCAAAATGAAAATAGCCGGGAAAAAAATCGACATATCACTTAATAAATTGAAATTGTAAGCATCTAATAGGTTCTTGAAGAAATAAGAATCTATCTATAGAACTTGTATGCATATTTTATTAAAGGGAGGTAATCATTATTGCAAATTTTGTTCATCCTGAACAAAATTTGCAATACTGGATTACCTCCCATTAAATTCACTCAGAACTCGCTCCACACACTCATTCAATTTCATTCCTAAATTATTCCATAATTATTCACCTTGTCAATTTCACGATGTTGTTTACTGTAACCCTGCTTTGCATCTTTACTCACGTACAAAGCGGAATTCAATTTTCAAATGGCCGCAAACCTATTTGCATCATGAACTCGGGATTTTTTTTGTGGTGGATTTTAATGTCTTTTTTTCTAAAAACAACAACAGCAACAACAACAAAATAATAAATAAATAGATCTAAATGAAAATAACAAAAAGAATATACACTTGATTTTATCATCGAGAAAAGAAAGGAGCGTGAAAAGAGAATAAAATTTCATTCGCACAAGGGTTTAAAGACCTTATTTTTAGACTATATGGATTATGATTTAATACATAATAAAAAGTTATTTTCTTATCCTTTTTACCTTAAGAGGTCGACATGCCAGGTCGTATTTAATTTTTCAAGAAATTTATTCGCGACCCGTCACGAAAAAAGGACGACCTTTGGATTTACATATCGGATTAACAAAATGTGCTCCTAAGAAACTCATTCCCCCGAAACGGAATATGTTCCAAGTTTGATCTTACAACTCACCTTGATATTGACTGATGACCTTGACCTTAGTATCAAATTACGCATCAATGAGATGTAACTTCAGGCCAAATTTGAACATTGCATCTCCAAAACTTATTAAGTTATAGGCTAATGTTAAGTTCGCTCGTTAAGTCTTCGGACAGACAGACAAAGAGACCATCGGATAGACAGGCGACTAGCTCTGAAACAATTTGTCCCCGGTCTATCGATACGGGAGATTAAAAAAGGGAGAGTCCATCAAATGTTGGAAGAAGATAAGTTTTTTTTGAAAATAAATGAACTCCAAGACAGACAACTAATTTCAATAAAATATACTTGCGACCTTGGCTCACGTTCACGATGTCAAAACATCTGCGAACGTTTGAAGGTTTCCTCTCTTTGCGAACATACTTTGCAAAGCGAGTTATTATTTATAAAACGTCTCTATTTTCTCTTGATCAATGAGCTGAAACATTTGTGCATTTTGCACGACCTGCCCTGCAAAGCAGTTTTCATCGTTTTTTATCATCCTGAACGCAAAGCTGTCTACAATAATTCCAGTGTTTTGTCTAAGATGTAAATGTCCCTTTTTACCTGGCGGCGTTTATTGTTAAAATATGCATAATATACAATATTTTTTATTTAATTATCACCATACTTTTCATTTACTCCAGAGAGACAATCATAGCCCAAGGGAATTTTGCCTTCAAAGCGTTTTTCAATTTTTTGTTTTCGTTTTCCCCCAAAAAGTGTTGATAAAATCTAACCGATATTATTTACAGAAATTATGTTACGCGGCATAATATATTTTTACTACATGATTTAAGATTGGATTTTGTTATTTTAGATTAGAAAGCTTTAACTTTAATCTTGACATTGAGCCGATCCTTTAAGCCATTGGCGTTAGGCAATGTTTTGAAAGCACATTTTTATTATTTTATGACTACGTTGAGGAAAGCGCTATTAAAGGACAAATGGTTCGATCCCCGGTGGCCGCAAATATCCTTTCCAACGCTTGTCTCTCAGCAATGGGCAGATCATCGTAAGCCTATGTGAGAAAGCAGTCGGAGGCTAGGAAAGGGTGTAATGGTAGTACAGGTGAAAGAAATACCAGGAATCCATTGTTAAGTGCTCCGGCCGCCGCGATATAACTGTGAAATTGTTGAAAGCGTCGTCAAACCCATTCAAACAAACAAAACAAATAAAGGACAAATATCAAAGAATGTGCAATGCACATGTATCAAGAAATACATAATTATATGACCCATAACGCAAAAAGGACCGATTGGAACTCGTTAAAATTAAGCATTTGGATAAGAAATTGGTTATAAAAGGGGCCAACCGGAGAATTTGTACTTCAAAAATCCTTTTACAGGAGAATGATTATTCTTGATTCAGAAAATGAGTTAAGTGCGAAAAGTGTCGACCCTAGTCAGACCGCGCAGTCCGCGTAGTCGGACAATGATCGAAACTTAACGCTCTACCAAGATGGTCCCTTGCCGCTAGACGGGACACATATAATCCAGTAACGCCCTTGAAATTTGTCTTACTTAAGGAAAACCGAAAAAGAAATCTTACGGCGATAGCCTTGGTTCGCAACTGAGAATGTAGCGCTTTTTGTTCCCAATTAGTTTTCACGAAATTTTAACACCGATTTTTCAGATATTCTTTTGGTCAGCGAACTATAGGCGATTGTTTCATAATTTAATTTTTTTTGTCGTATATTTATTACTATGCAAGAACATATAAGTCAAAAGATAAGGGTTTGAAACAATCGCATGTGCACCGAATGCCTACACTTTTGAGGATGCGGCGCGTATATCATTCTTATTTCGCTAGGCTAAATACGTTCTAGATTAGCATAGCGTCGTTGTTATTCTAAAAACTCGTAACTACAGCTTTGATCAAGCTGCAGTTACGAGGTTTTAGAATAACAACGACGATAGATGAAATGGCGTGTATATTCAACCATAAAGTTAATGATTCGACATATGTTTTGTCTCATCCCCCAAACGAGTTTT
The DNA here is from genome assembly GCA_948146395.1 of Fragum whitleyi. Classification (NCBI taxonomy): domain Eukaryota; kingdom Metazoa; phylum Mollusca; class Bivalvia; order Cardiida; family Cardiidae; genus Fragum; species Fragum whitleyi. The sequence goes on from OX411544.1 coordinate 34,530,342, forward strand.
TCATTTGCATGAAATTAGCATTTAGTTATCTTTAAAGTATGAATGAATTTCGCCGGGCGATCATTTGTTATGACATGAAGGTGTTTTTGGTGACATTAAAAGCGTTTTCATGAATTTTGTGGCGAAAAACTGGAATTTCAACGCACAGTGAATAATTTTATTTACATATTTTACATTTATATGAAGTTCATGAACATGAGTTGACTTCAATTCTAGACGTATCTTCTGAAAAACAAAGCACCCCTTGTCTAGCATTAGCACCCGACTGCAGTGGTATTGTTTGATTTATGCCTCTGTCCGAGAAAAGATCATTTTTTCTGGTATGAAGTGTTCGCCAGACATTTTAAGAATTAAGTTACTCGACATCCATAGTTATATACGTTTTTCATGTAATGCTTTCCATGTGATGGTTATGCGTGTTACGAAATGATAATTAAATTTGGCCCACAAGGTGAAAGCACAATCTGCAGTCCAGTATCTGCGCTAAGTTGTATAAAAGTAAGTCATTGGTCAAGTTAAAACCGGAAGTTATTTTTACCAATCGGATTTGTTGTTTCAATTGATACAATTGAAACAACAAGCCTGATTGGTTGAAAAAATTTCCGGTCTATAGTTAATCAATGGTTATCTTTTGTACAAACGGGAATGAATTGTAAACTATCATCTTTTGTTGTGACAATTAAACGTCACAATGCATTTTTCAGATAAAAACGGGCCTTTATTACAGAAAGTCCATTTTGCATGACGGGTCACATGTTTATTTTTGAAAAAAAAACAAACAAAAAAACCGAACAAACAAACAAACAAAAAAAAAAACACCGAAAAAACAAAACAGACAAACAAACAAACATACAAACAAAATAACTGAGATTGTCTTGCTTGATCCAATTTCTGAATCAATCCTTTGCTGCACGCAAATTACCAAATGGTTCCTTTTCGCTTGACGGTTCAGACTTTGAAGTATGACGCAACGTCTTCTCTTTCACCTGCAGGCTAACATGCAGTATCGTTGCATATTCACTTAAAAGATGATTAGAAATTTGTGATGAAAAAAAAAAATAAATGAATATCCCCCTTTAACAACATTTTATTTTGTATCTTCTGCGTATGACTTTTTGGAAACAGAATTTTGGCTGTATTAAAATGTTATTATTTTAGCTTCCAAAAATATATTTATCAAACGCTTCGTGTTCTTTATTCGTCGTCATTTTTTCTTTTCCTCCTTCCCGCCTCCTCCTCTCTTCTTCCTTTTACCTCCCCCTCCCGATAAAAGCTGATACATTTTGTTTTTATACGTGACTATCTGCACTTCATTCTGTCCCTACATGCTTCTATCTGCAAAACTTATCCAAAACCTTTTACAAAAAAAAAAACAAAAAAACAAAAAAAACCATTGAGTTAAGTTGGGTAATATTGATCAAATGAGTACACACAACAAAGTGTCTCATTAACAAATGGAGGTTTTAGACTGACTTTTACTCCTCTTATCTGTACCCCTGGTTCCTACAATAAGACAGAAGCTTTTATACACTTTTAAATTCATTTTATGTAATGCAAACATATAACAAGAAAATGTTTGTTTAACTCTGCGCCTTTTTATTTTTTTCCGTTAATGTCAATGTTTTTTTTTCTTTTTTTTTTTTAAACTTTTTTCCAAAAAGGGAATATGACAGCAAAATGAGTTGATGATGGATCCCAACTTTACCAAATTAAGTGCATTTAATGCATGTTTTGCTGTGTATGTACATCCGTTTCACATAAAAGCCTTTATATACTTTTTATGTTTTCAATAAAAAAAAAACTTTCTACCATCGTATTTTTACCAAGGCATATTACATCTTCAAGCAGAATCTCGTATCACAGAAAGTAAAGCTTGACCAGAAAACGTTGCGCCTTGATAATTTCCTTTTTTTTCATTTTTGTCAACTGACTTGTCAATCGGGTGATGTTTAAAGACGAGGCTTATCACGTAGATTTTAATGAAACTTGACATTCTTGCGCTCACAAGAAACCATGGTTGCTTCTTGCGTCTAATCCGGAAGCCGTTAATTTAAATGTTGAAACATTGGTGACAGGTATTCTGTCATGACGTATGGCTGTCAGTTTCACGGCCTAGATATTAATTGGCGGGAAAAAATAATTGCAATCCTCCACCGCCCTCCCCTGAAAACAATGGTATTTTTTTACTTTGCAGCTTAAATAATGAGCCCATTCATGAAAATTTTGATATTTCTATAAAAGGATATCAGGCTACTGAATAGTTCTTATTCACATTTTATTCACACAAAGTCAGTCTAGACTTATGTAGGATAGCAGCTGGGGGCTAGGAAAGGATGTAATGGTAGTACTGGTGTGAGAAATACCAGGGATCTATTGTTAGGTGCTCCAGCCCTCGCGATATAACTGAAATATTGTTGAAGGCGGCGTAAAACCCAATTCAATCAATCAATTAATCAATCTGACGACAGTTAACCAACCGTTTCAAAATGATTACCTACTTTGCACGTACATTGTATGTACATTGTATGTGCACACTTAAAAACCATCTAAAATTGACATTCATTCCGTTCGAAATCACTAAAAATCATTCACTCAGCGATTCACTCAGCGATTCATTCATTCATTCATTCATTCATTCATTCATTCATTCATTCATTCATTCATTCATTCATTCATTCATTCATTCATTCATTCATTCCAAACACTCACTCAAATCGATCAAAAATGCTCCGAAATCATTAGAAAACAATTCGAAATTGTTCAAGACGATCAACATTTAATTCAAATTGTTTAAATAATTTAACGATTGTATTTGCTGGTGTGGATTTTAAGTGTATAATTGGTCAAAGAAGACACACAACCAGAAAGACGTATATTTTATTAAAGGGAGGTAATACATATAGCTGATTTTGTTCATCCTGAACAAAATTAGCCATATTGGATTAACTCCCTTTAATTTCACTCAAAACTCATTCCACACACTCATTCAATTTCATTCCAAAATCAATCATCTTGTCAATTTCACGATGGTATTAATTGTACGTGCAAAGCGGGAGTACTATTTTCAGTACTACGTTCTGCGCACGTTTTTATCTTGAATTTTTAATATTCAACACATCATATTATCAAAAATCTATCCAATCAGTCCATGTCCGAAAATGTAAATAGAAAATTGCCATTGAAGAAATAACGCCAACGATTAAGACGACAACAGTAACAGTCGAGATAAGCGAGAATAAAGTTTAGTAGAATAGAGATCATATGCGACAAAAGCTCTTATCGGAACAGAACAGAACAGAACATTTTATTCAAAAGACGTGTACAAAGTACATTGTCATTACAAACACATAATAAATACAAACATATTATAATTATCCTTATTATCATTAAGGCATTCTGTTTAGGTTTAATAAGGAACATGTTTTATTTAAGCACATTTTATATCTTCAAAATGTATCATTTTAAGTAAAGGTCAGCGAAATTCGAGGTTTCCGTGACACCATTTTAAAAAGTAATGATTTGCCCTCGTGTTAACAGCACATGAATTTACCCCGCAGTCACCGAATTTATTTGGTGTGGTTTGCAAATTTGAAAGAAGTCAATTTAACTTACATTAAAAGGTGAAACGACGCCAAAATAAATGTCTGTTTCCCATTAATTTTTCTACCACTTTTTAATTAAATTTTTAACGAAGAAAAGATGTCAATTTCATGTCACACGTACCTTTTTTTAATGTTACACAAGCCTTTAATCGATTAGACATGTTTAATTTATATTTTTGAGTATTTTACATGATACAGTTAACCTTTTTAACATATTTAACAAATAAAGCATCAACCCCCTTTATTGAATTTTGTGTCTTGCATCAAAAGAGTGTAGCATTTTTTTTTTGCTTGTTTGTTTGTTCTTATTAAGATAAGTGTCGTTCTACAAGGCAACTACTACTACCACCACAAACCACAAACAGCAATATTGTCAATGTGAAGACAACACAATCATGTAGCTCAACTATATTGGTTGCAGAATAGCAGAAATGAATGGAAAAGTTTAAAGCATAGCTTAATGCAGTCAGCAACATCGAGAAATCGACACGTTGTGTGATTTTGGAATGATTTCGGAATGAGTGTGTGGAGAGTTAAGGGAAGTAATACATATCGCTATTTTCGTCTAAATTGGACGAAATTATCGATATTTTATTACCTCCATTTATGAGAATCTACGTACTCTTCTGTAAAAAAGATTTGTGTGTTTTCGAAGACGCTTCCATATCAACACCAACTTATAAAAGAATTGAATAATTTGTTCAATTTTAATGAAGTTATGAAAAATTGCGAACGATTCCGTAGGGAATAGTTGAATGGTTTCGGGGCATTTCTGAATGGTTTGAATGCATATTTTGAATGAATAAATGAATGAATGAATGAATGAATGAATGAATGAATGAATGAGATACCGATTTAGAATGATAAGTATAGGAAGAGCTTTCAATTCCATGATGTTTCTATCTACACAGATAGTTCTTTTAAAATACTAGAGAGAGGCTAGAGAGAGGCGAATGAAACAAGAAATAGTAAGTCGATTGGTAATATATTTTTCCGGTGTGCATTTCAAATTTAAACCCTCCCCCTGTAATGCTGAATAAAATTATTCGCAAAATAAATGTAAAATTAAAGTGCTAAAAGCACTGGAAGTTTACCCAATTGGAGTGAGTATTGATTTCGGAAATGCATTGTTTTACACCTTTCTGGTTTAAAAATGAAATTCAGGTGGTATGACCTAAGATCAGACTGCACATATGCGCAGGCTGATCTTTGTCTATAACTCCTGTCAAAGCAAGAGCATTCCGGGTTCAGCACGACAAGGGTTAAATTTTAACAGATGATATATAGTTGTTGGCATTTGATTCTTTAGTATTATCACTTACCCAGTGGACAGTATTTGTTTAGGTTAAATATTAATATTTGATCCAGTACACGAGAAAAAAGTTCTACTTCGATTTAAATACTTGCTCATGATTTAGGTCCTCATGCCATTTTGGTGAGGAAAACTATTTAAAGATAAACCCTGATCATGCTGAATTTAATCTTTGTTTCAAATAGAATGCTAATTTTGGGACACATTGAACAACTAGTCTTACGCGTTTTTCCCCGACAGTTATTTAGTACAAAGCAGCCAACAAAGGCATCACCCCCCTTTCAGCTCATGTAAAACTCGCTCATCTAATTCATTTAATTTCATTTCGAAATTATCCAACTTGTCAATTTCACGATGTTGGTAACTGTGTCAGTTTTTGCATTAAAGAAATGTAGAAAATGTTCCTTTTTCGTGCAAGATCTACAACTATTTCTTTAGCTTCGTGAACTTAGAAAGCAACGCTTTTACTCGATGTTCGCTAATTTTATTTTTTTGTTTTTTGGTCAATGAAAATTAATTCTATCTCACACTTAAACCTATCAACTCATTCTTTCCGACTAATCGTCTTTCACGAAGGGGTTTTAAATCGTAGACCTGTGTGGGATAGCAGCTGGAGGTTAGGAAAGAATGTAATGGTTGAACTGTGAGAGAAATTCCAGGAATCAATTGTTAGGTGCTCTAGCCGCCGTTATATAACTGAAAGACTGTTGAAAGCGGCGTAAAACTCCATTAAAACAAAACAAATCTTTGACGTTATTTGAAATCTGAGGACCCTGCTTTAGCGCCCCGGTTCCGATATTTGAGATGACACTGCCTTCCGAACAACCGTATTATACGAGGAATGCGGCCAACCACTTCTACTTATATAAATCAATGGGCAAGATCTATAAGGAGGTATTAGGTTGAACAAATAAGCTCCTAGAAAATCAACAGTCAACCAATCGTCTTATCATTTCAACAGGCAATTTGTCACTTTGTGCTGAAATTGACGAGGCTGAATTCCAATGGGTTGGGCTTATCAATTCAAAAAAGGGAGTAGGCAGTATTTGGTTTGGGCTTATTAATTCAACAAAGGGAGTAGGCAGTTTTTGGTTTGGGCTTATTAATTCAAAAAAAGGAGTAGGCAGTTTTGGCTTGCTTCTTTCCGCCAGCCCTACGCTCTGGATGACAAAACGGTGCAAAACTATTTGCAAGTTATACCCAGATTTGCATGAAATAATTTTCACGGTATTGTCATTCTTAATGCAGGGCTGGTTATGCATTGACTATACATGACTTCAGTCGTATACGTGATACAGTGTCGCTCATGTTTAGTACTGTGTAGAACTAATGGAGATGGTGGGAGAAGAAAGGAATATATTCACCGATTGCGTTAATAACAGACATTTAAGCCATCATAAAAAATCAGATAGAATAGTTTTTTTTTCTTCTCTTGATGCCAACAGAGTAGCTAAGATTCATTAGAATAGTTTTGGTAATTTACAAAATGCGAAATCCAAGAAGTGACTCCACGATTCTCTCCCACGAATTTTGGGATTCATATCAAGCTGGACCCCGAAACTCAAAGACCTACTTCTACGCTACGAAATTCACCCCATAGACTGTCTTTAATATAGAATATATCGATGAATAGATACCAAGATACAAGGTAATTTATATGTGACCCGTCACGCAAAAAGGGACCAGATGAGACTTTAAACCGAGGCCCCGTGAGACGGTGCTTTACACCGAGCACGTTAAAGAACCATGGTAGCGACGATAAATAAACGGAAATACAAACAAAAGGGACCACCTGGGTAGTGCGTAAAGTGGCGACCCAAGTCAGACTGCGCGGATTGCGCTGACTGACTAGGATTTAAACTTTTTGCACTAAGCTTATTTTCTGAATTAAGAATGACCAATCTACCTTCCTGTGAAAGACTTTTTGAATTGTGACCTCTTGTTGACCTATGCTTGATCCAATCTCTTTTCCAAATATTTATCTAACAGAGTTCCAAGATGGCCCCTTTTCGCGTGACGGGTCACATATGTTTTTCTAAAAAAGATTCGCTCAATCTGGTTAGATTTGATCATCGGAGCACAGGCATATTTAGCATTAAGTTTCTCATCATTCATTCGATAAATGTAGTGTACGGAATGGAGCAACACTGGGTAACCGAGAATGGTAAAAGTTAAGGCAAATTTTCAATTATACTTATAATCTGTAATATTTTTTTTATAAAAGCACATGTACAATTCTGTATATAAATTTGGTATTCATAAACAAAATATTGATAGTAAGCCCAAGCTTAATGGAGTTCTGATAATATTTCTTTAATTGACTCAGCTCCTAAATTATGACAATATTTATTAACTCGACCATTACCAAATAAAACTAGTAGCAAGTACATATCACCAATATTTACTCTAGAGCACCCAAACAACTGCTCCTGGTATTTGTATATGGGATTTTTATACAGACACGAATGCCTAAGTCCTACGTTTGGGATGACAAAGCGTGGCAAGCTATTTGCATATTATACCTCGCTTTGCACGCAAAAGTACGTGCAGAGCGGGGCATTGCCTGTAAATAATTTGGTACGTTTTGTCATTCTGAACGCAGGGAAGATCACAACGTTCAAGAAACGTTTCAGAAATGACCGTACACTTTGTAGGAGCACTCAAGAGCTTAAGCGAGGTGCCATTTTTATAGGCCTGTCGAATGACGGGATATATTTTGTGATCAGCCGTGTCGTACGGCATCCGGGTGTCGCGCGTGCGGGCGGCGTTCACTTCTTGGTCGCCTTATGTTCGATTGACTTGAAACTTGGCAGTTATGTTCCCCTCACGATTACAGAGTTCAATGCATCTCTAACTCTAGCTAGCTTAATTTTTGAGTTAATACCCTTTATTGATTTTTATACCTGCCCTGCGTTCAGGACGAAAGCGTTACCGAAGCGTTTTCGAAATGATACCTCGCTTTGCACGTATGTGCACGTGCAAAGCGGGGTATCATTTCAAAGCGCTCGCGAACCGTTTTTACATCCTGGACACAGGGTTGTACATCAAGCAGTGTAAATGGCGTACCTTGTGACCATTTGCCACCTTGTTTAACCCTACAAAGGTGTTTGAAGCAGACAAGAATAGAAAGGTGTGTGTATGTGTGTATTTCTGTTTATTTATCGTCGGTACCGTAGCACATGTCCATATGAGCGACGTCCCCAAAAGACGGCTAGTTGTTACGGGGGATAGTGCAAGGATACATGACGAAACTTCTGCTGAGATCCGCCATGGTTCTTTAACGTGCTCGGTGTAAAACACCGTCTCACGGGGCCTCGGTTTAACGTCTCATCCGAAAGACAATTAGTTTTGTTAGTGTACCAGCCCGGGAATCGAACTCACGTGGTCGAACTTCAATGGTTTTGAAGTCCGGTGCTCTACCAACTGAGCTAATCGGGAATAGAAAGGGTCAGCCGTTTTCAATATAAAGACAGATAATAGATTTGCCACATTTTCAAAATGTCGTTAGCTCTAGATATAACATTCATATATCGCTAGATAAATAGATATGTTAAATATTTTTCTTTAGAAACAGCGAGACGATGTCGCCCCGCAAGGGTCACACATATAGACCATCCCTTGCGATTAGATTTCTATTCATTTCGACCGTGAAGCCTAGATTTATGAAAATATGTTTATTTTAATGATATTTTGCACCCGATTAAACCCTTTGATATATTCCTTTGTAAACGGAGCATGTTCAAGGTCAAGGGTTTAGGTATACTCTATTGTAATAAGTTAGAACTACAGTTTTCTCATTTTATTATCAGAGAAAACGTAGTCTAGCATACTCTTCTTTACAGTAGTTTTTCAAAGGGAATTAGATCATTACAAATCTTACAATTAAGTCCCCTGTCTCTAAAAAGAAGTTTTTGTTCAGCACTTGTAAATACGAACTTGGATTAAGGAGGCTTGTAATAGAACAACAACAAAAAATAATTTCTGAAAATGCTAACAAAAACGACTGCGACCAGTCTAGAGAAAACGTAATGGCTGGCTATTTGATAACTTTTAAGGGACCTGTTCTCCGGCATGATCAGAATGACAAAACGGCGCAAACTGTTTGCAAATAACATCCCGCTTTGCACATGCACTTGCGCGCAAAGCGGGGTATAATTTGTACACAGTTTGCACCGTTTTGCCATCCTGAAAGCAAGACAGGCTATCGTAAAAAGTATTGGAATAATAATAAATGATCGTTTTTTTGCTTGTCCTTTATACTTTATACGAAACACACTTCCTAATTTGGCGAATAAGACAAGGGCGAAGCTACCCTTACGCGTTTTACGCAAGTGCGTACTAAAAATAAATCCTCCTTCGAAAAACGCCGTTGTTGAATGACCCAAACATCGAAACTGCAGCTTATTCAAGCTTCAGTTACGGTGTTTTCATTATTCACTAACGCTCAAATCAAAGGGGAGAGCGGAGGGAGGACATTCAATATTTTGCCACAGTCCACATATCACCTTAATCTTATATATTCTATGTTGGTTGCCTTCCGAGTACGTATAAATTTCAAAATCCTAGTAACGCCTATGAACAATTAAACGCACCACTATTATACTTTTTACAGTAAACAACATCGTGAAATTGACAAAGTGAATGATTATGGAATGATTTAGGAATGATATTGAATGAGTGTGTGGAGCGAGTTTTGAGTGAATTTAATGGGAGGTAATCCAGTATTGCAAATTTTGTTCAGGATGAACAAATTTAGCAATAATGATTACCTCCCTTTAAAAAATTATGCATACAAGATCAATAGATAGATTCTTATTTCTTCAAGGACCTATCAGACGCTTACAATTTCCATTTATTAAGTGATGTCCCGATTTTTTTCCCGGCTATTTTAATTTTGAACGAAGTTGTTGTTATATGTTTTTCAGTGAGTTTGGAGCGATTTTGAATGCTTTGAGTGAGTGTCTGGAATGAATGAATGGGGCGCTGAGTGAGCGATTTAGAATGGTTTTAATTGAGTTAAATGTCAATTTGACGATGTAATAAACTGTAGAACTATTCAGTATAGACCCGATTCACTGAAGGCAGATTGTTTGTGCAATTATTATGTTGCAAAATGTGAGAATCAGACTTTCATTTCCTGAATCAGGGTTATGTGCAAAGCGGGGTATCATTCACAAACAGTTTGCACCTTCTTTCCCATCCTGAACCTAGGGCGGGAATCGAAGACAATGCTGTCCCAGCCTTCGCGATATATTGTAAAGTTTAGCTTAAACAAAAAGAGAAAGCAATGTTCTCATTTGAACTCTAATTTAGCACAAGTATCATAAGGTTTTGAATGTTATATTTAACATTCCCTATGAATCTTTAGTATTCTTTACCATTTGATGTGACCGTGAAATCGCCAAGGAATGCGATTAGCTGATTCAGAAGGTGATCAGTCATATTTACGGTTGAGCCATCACATTTTTGACGTATTTATTGGTCATGGCTATCGATGATTGGTACAAGGGGCGTCCATAAAGTAACCGTTTCATCTTCGTCAAGATGGTTCATAGTCACGGACTATTTTGGTCCAAGGGCTCTAGATAAATATGACCTTTCTTGTGAAAAAAAAAATAGCCAAACAACATCTACTATCTTATCAATGGAAAAGATGTCGGTCCTAATCCGACTTCGGGGTCTGTGCAAGTTGGTCATTTTACAAGCTCTTTTTAAATGCGATGATAGATTGACCTCTGTTAAACCCATTAATTTTATTTGGACAATTATTTTGCGGAGTTTGTGTTGTTCCCTTTGCCTGTGACGGGATTTACGTGTAGTTCTTATATACTACACTGTGGAAACGTTCTACGTTTATAAAACAAACATTAACCGTTTTATTGGAAATATATGTAATACCAGGAGGTTGCGTGTCTCCCTTTTGTCTGAGGGCAAGAAAGAAATAGCCAAACTTCACGCAAGGTTTTCGATTGAGGGAGCTAAAATTGAATCAGCCGCATAAGATCTGGTAACATGTAATTAGATTGTCTGTCAGAAGTACACTACTTATATAATTTAGATAATAGTGGGTTTTAGTGATCTGTCAAGTATCGTTTTCAACTCGCTATCTGTTGTGTAATAAATTAACAAATCGGAAAATGGAAATACCCAGCAATTGGGACATAATTTGGTTTAATTATGGAAGAAATGGAGGGCTGGGATGGGTAACCCCTTATCTTTCTGAAATAGAACTCGAATACAATTGAATCTGCGATTTAAATGAACAATATTCAAAATACGTTTGGTACATTCATAGAACATAGGCCTACTTGATAGCAAAACTTTTTACAAAGAACATTCTCAAAGTGCTTAAAGAATCTTCATTCTGGGTCTTTGCCTTTCTACAAGCGTTCATAAAGGCAGGTTTAAAGTTTACACAAATAAGATAAGAGACATTAATAATTTATTACAATGGAAGGATAATCGACATCATTTATCTGTAATCAGATGAGCATTAATTGTCCAAAGTGTAAAAATAATAAGAAAGAAAACTCCACCAAACAATAACACAATACCATTCATTGGCATAGAAACCTATGCTAATAGAAGCTGGTGTATGCTTATTATGACACCAAAAAAAGGGGGAAAGAGGACGAGAAGCGGGGGCGAGGGAGAGAAAAGGATCTAGACTGATGTTAACTTTATATTGAACTAATTATACATGCATATACATGTTAAGAATTTAGACAAATAAATTCGAATCGGATAAAAGAAAGAAAAATCCAGAGAGAGAGAGAGAGAGAGAGAGAGAGAGAGAGAGAGAGAGAGAGAGAGAGAGAGAGAGAGAGAGAGAGAGAGAGAGAGAGAGAGAGAGAGAGAGAGAGAGAGAGAGAGAGAGAGAGAGAGTTAGTTTGAGAGAGAGAGACAGTTTGAGAGAGAGAGTTTGAGAGAGAAGAGAGAGAAAAAGAGAGAGAGAGAGAGAGAGAGAGAGAGAGAGAGAGAGAGAGAGAGAGAGAGAGAGAGAGAGAGAGAGAGAGAGAGAGAGAGAGAGAGAGAGAGAGAGAGAGAGATGGGGGTTGTTTAGATACGATAACGTATCCCTCCTTCTCCCATATCAGATTTGTCAAAGGAGGGATACGTTATCGTATCTAGGTTTTGTTATAAGCTGCTACAGTTAGGAACATCGTTAAATTGACAAGATAAATTTTTGGAACGATTTTGGAATAAAATTGAACGAGTGTGTGGAGTGAGTGTTGAGTGAAATTAATGGGAAATAATTCTATATCGCAATTTTTGTTCGGGAATAACAAAACTAGCGATATTGATTACCCCCCTTTAATAAAATATGCATACGAGTTCTATAGATAGCTTCCTATTCCTTCAAGAATCTTTTGGGCGCTTAACAATTTGAATTATGTCAGTGAAATCGCGATTTTTCTCTATTCAAATTAATTTTGAATGGCGTTGTTGATTCTATAATTTTCAATAGGTTTGAGCGTTTTTGAACGGTTTGAGTGAGTGTTTTGAATCAATGAATGGAGCGCTGAGTGAGTGATTTAGAATTGTATTGACTGAGATTAATGTCAATTTAACGATGTAACTAACTGTAGGCTACACCCTCTTACAATCTTCCACTGTCGATGCTTTGCAGCTCCGATGATGTCTTAGCCAATAAGCAATACTCTCTTCAATGCATTAATTGGAAAGGGAAGTTATTGTTCGACTTCTTCATGGTAGGAAATTCATTGAAATGATAATGCTAATGGTTTAAAACCTGAAATTGTATTTAGGTGTTGGACAGGTCAGGACAATCTTATCTACGTATCTAGCTGACCTTTTGACCTTCATAGACATAATTTATGGATGTCGAAAAACATGATGAAAATACTAGTTGCCCAGACAACCATTTAGTCCATTCATTCAACATTTTTGACAAATAATCGAGCGGTGATGTATGAAAGCCCCATAAACATGAAAAATATGGCAGAAATGAAAGAGCGGACATTACATTTAACGTTATCGTATGGTCGGATCTTGGTGACCTTCAAATGGCCATTTAAAGTTACCCTGTACTTCAGTAAACAACATCGTGAAATTGACATTCAATTCGATCAAAAACATTCAAAATTACTCGTTCATTCATCTGGCTAGTGCGTAATGATCGACCCTAGTCAGATTGCGCGGACTGCGCAGACTGACTAGGGTAGAAACTTTTTGTACCGTGCTTATTTTCTGAATCTAGAATGACCAATCTCCCTTCCAGTAAAGATTTTTTGAAATGCGACCTCTGGTTTACCTATGCTGGACCTAATCTCTTTTTCGAAAATTCATTTTACAGAATTCACGGATGGACCCTTTTCGCGTGACGGTTCACAGATAGACAGAAAACACAAGAAATTAATTCATTTCAAACACTCACTCAAACCATTCAAAAACGCTCCAAACTCACTGAAATGATAGAATCAACAACGTCATTCAAAATGCATGAAGCTTGATAAAAGTGACATAATTCAAATTGTAAGCGTTTAATTTTACCCTTCGCTGGATTTGACGATTTATAAACAGGATAGATCGAAACCATGAACCCATGTTAGTAGATTAGGAGTCGAGTGCTTTACCAGCGCTATGACGAATGTCATTACACAAGGGCGTAGGGATGATTACAGCTAGTAACATCGTGAAATTAACATTCATCTCAGTCCAAACCATTCTAAACCGCTCACCCAGCGCTCTATTCATTCATGCATTCCAAACACTAACTCAAATCATTCAAAAAAACTCAAAATTGACTGAAAAAGATGAAATCGGCAACTATATTGTAAATAAGTATAGCTAGAAAAATGTGCGATTCACTGACACAATTGAAATTATAGGCGCCTGAATGTTTTTTTTTGAGAAAAAGGAAGGTATTTATGAAACTTGTTTTTTGTTAAATGTATCCTGAACTAAATTAGCGATATTAGATAACATGCCCTTCATTTCACTTAAAACTCACTCATCGCACTCATTCTAATTCATTCCTAAATGATTCCAAATCGTTCACTTGGTCAATTTCAAAATGCTATTAACTACAGACTTTGATTTTCAACGCTGTATGTGATGTATTACACAAAGAAGTGTTGAATATCCATACATACCAACGAAACAGTGTTTAAAAACGTCACTATTTTTATAAGCTCAAGAAATCAATTTGGCGAATCATAACGACGATTCAACGAAATACTAGCGCCATAGAATTTGAATAAGAGAATTGCATTACCCCGGTTTCATCCTGTACTAAATTAAAAGAATTATGAATTATTTATTTGGATTTCATGTATTGTAATACTCAAACATATACATGTGTTCCTATTTGTTTGTTTATTTCATGAGTCTGACATATTTGTGACCGTCTTGTCAAGGCAGACAACAAACATTTCATATTTATGTTCTATCAGCGACAAATAATGTGGGAGGGGGTCATAACACTGTCCCTTGTAAAATGACGTCCCTGTAATCAGCAAGGCGGTCGGTATAACGAAACAAAAGCGATCGCCCAAGAAATGGAAATATAAAATGCCCAATGAAGCGTATCAAATGCATGTTTCAATCCAGTCCTGCTTTCAGGATCACCCAATGGTGCAAACATTTTCCAACGATACCCCGCTTTGCACGTGCACTTGCGTGCAAAGCGGGGTATGATTGGAAAACTGTTTTGTCACCTTTTTGTCCTCCTGAGCGTAGAACCGTACAACTCGCTTGTGCTTCGCTATCCCATTCGCAGGTCTAGAATACTTGTAACATATTTCATGTTTAATAAAGCATGCCTTTTTAGGAAGCATATTAAGACTGCTGCATAACTCGACCGAATCTATTGATGTTCGGGCAAATTAGAGTCGTCTCATTTAAATGATTCTAATGGATTCCAGCAATATAAGATTCAATGATAAACATGTGTTCGTTTAAAATGCCACGTTTCAGACATTTTGCTGACAGTGGAGGGACTTTTTATGATGGTAGCTGATAGAATCAAGAATTATATTATTTCTTAATATCAGTTTTGGTTTTAGCGTGTTCTTTGTGTTGTTTCCCCTCTTGTTGTCGCCGACATAGTTTGACAGGTAACATGTTTGTTTCAGTCAGAATGGAACGTGTAATGTGTCGCGTTCCCACGAAATTAACATGGTTATAATGCAAATACCTTGTTATAGTTTGGTAATGTTGCAGGTATATGAAACATGGTCGTTTGGTGACCAAATCATCGTATCTACAGCTTAAATACGGCATCTTGATCGCCCACCGAAGATTTTGACTATAAAACATGTTTCTCCAAAATATGAGAGCATCTTCGATAAAGACGTCTTTAATAAAGGTGTCTTCTCAAAATTATATCAACCCCAACGACTGCACATGTATATTCTTTCCGAAATTTGTCTCGACGACTTTGAAAGAAATTTAAGGGGTTGAATGTACACATTCATATACCTGTAAAAACATCAACTTTTCTTGCGTTCAGGATGACAGAACGGTGGAAACTGTTTGCAAGTTATATCCTGCCTTGCACGCTAGTGTGTAAAGTGCTAGTGTGTAACGCGGAGTATAATTTGAGAACAGTTTATATCGTTTTGTCATCCCGAACGCGGGGCGGGTTTTATATATCAGCATAGAGGAAAACAAGTAAACAAGTTAACAAAGCCACGAATTTCGTTTGCGATGCAAAATATCAGAGAAAATTCTCTAAAGGAAGAAACACATACAAATTACTGAGGGAATGATGGTTAATTTACGAAAGAGCTTTTTAGAATGTCCAAGGGTTTGGAGCAAGTCAGTGAGCTTGGCTTACACATTGTATTTATTCGAAACAATATTTGTAGTGTCTCGAGAAAATGAAACTTAAGTTTCATGACCCTACCCCTTTTAGAATTCGAAAACAAAGAACCAAGCGCTAATAAGAACAACTCGTTATTTACAGCTCTTTTTAGTTACCATGGAAAAGTATCCTACAAATGATTGTATTTAACAGTTTGTCTCCATTTATTAACATAATGTTCTTTTAGGGAACGTATTGTAATGTTAACATGCCTATTTCTCAAAACCTTACGACAAGGTGGTCACAGCTTTACGTAAATAGCCCTGCATTCCAAAACGAAAACGTTTACAAAACACTTAGGCAATCGTAGCAGGCTTTTCACGATTCATAACGTACAAAGATGGGACACCTCTTAAACGTTCGAAAAGGTTTTGGGTATTTTTTTCAAAATGCAAGTTGGTATCCTTACATAGCACATTCACAAGGGTACTTGATTGGTAATTGGGAAGTTTGATATTCTAGCATATCACAGGGAGTTTGCAAAGATGGTAAATTCCACAACCTTAGTGTAAGATCTTCAATCGGAAATGACACGACTAGGAATCACGTGACACAAATGTTTTAATTTTTTTCAATAACCCCGTAAAAACTCGATTTCAACTGGATTTGAAACAGAGAAGACGGAAAACGCCAGTGTTTTGCTGGCTGTGAAAGATCTTTTAGAAATATATTTATGAAAAGTCATTTACGACCAAGTATAATTACTTGGTCGTCAACGACTTGTAATAATTTTTTCATCAGTAGAATTTTAAAAGATCTGCCACATTCAAAAAAATTCTGACTTTTCCCACCATTTCTGCTTCAAAACGATTTCAAATTTGTCGCGTATTAACAGAATTTTGACGATTCTCCCCAATTGCTGTATCGCATGGTTCTCTGCTGTGATCGAGCCTTTATGCGACATTTCCTACAACTTCACAGCCAGACAGATTAAACAGACTGTGCAGGCTCTCAGGCTGTCAGAGGGCTTTGCTTAATGCACACTAAAATTTGTTGGAAATGCCAGATACGTGCTATTTAAAATATCATCTGTAACTCAAGATGTTCCATGATTAGAACTCACATAAACTTGTAGAGTATTTGCAGACTGAAATGCAAAATTAAGGACCCGAAATTCAATTCGAATCGTAGGTGTAAATGCGCCATATAACGGGCCAGTTCAATACAATTGTAAGTACCTATTATTTCAAGCCGCCGCTATAGCGCAGTTGGTAGCGCGTCGGACAATCAATCAAGAGGTCACTGGTTCGATCCCCGACGGCGGCACTCATTCTTTTTTTCATATTTGTCTCTCGCCAATGGGTTGATAATCGTAGACCTATGTGAGATAGCAGCTGGAGGCTAGGAAAGAATGCAATGGTTGCATTGGTGAGGGAAATACCAGGAATCCATTGTTAGGTGCTCCAGCCGCCGCGATATAACTGAAGTAATGTCGAAAGCAGCGTTAAACTCCATTCAAACAAACAAAACAAAACCTATAATTACAAAGGCACTTACAATAGTGTTGCGCTAAACTATCGTAATGCGCTCGTAAAACTGTATGCCCTGTCACATGACTTGCACCAAAACACGTTTTCTCATTTGTTTTTTTCTCTTTGCCATTCAATTACATATGATTTTATAGAAGAAAAATTGTATTCCCCAATTCATGATTATTTTAACATGACATTTGCTGTTTTCTTAAAAAACATCTTCTTAAGTGAAAGGTCGGAGTGGCCCGGTTTTATCACCATTTATTGTTGGGGTACTTTATATGGAATATTTGCGTATCTATTTTGATAAATACAATCGTCTATTTGTCAAATTCCTTCAATTTATCTACCGTGATATACACTTATATGTAACCATATGAACCCAACCTACCCTACGTTCAGAATGATGACGTTTACGAACTGTTTGAAAATACAGTAAAATTAAGTTAAGCGACCACTTAAGGGACCACCAAAAAGCGGTCGTTTATGGGAATGGTCGCTTAATACGAAATACTGTTATAAATGTGATAGTTCATTTTAATACCACTTATAGATTGTCGGTCGAGTTGTACTGAATCTTATGATGTTCGAACCCATTAGAATCGTCTTATTGAGACGATTCTAATGGGTTCTAACAATATAAGATTAAACAATAACCAATTTTTCGATAAGAATGTCTTCTTTTTCAGAGATTTTGATTACGGTGAAGGGACTTTTTATGGTGGTCGCTTAATACAATTGGTGGCTTAATAGACGTGGTCGCTCGAGCAATATCGACTATATTAACTCTTTCGCCTCCCAGACGCAGACATAGAGAAGGTTAATTAGATGTTAGTTTTCAATATTAATGGCGTAAATCCTATTTGAGGGTACTAAATGAGATGTTTTTATTGAGAATCCAGAACATCGGGTTTCGTTGGGACACAGCGATATTTGAATTCTGTTTGTCCCTCTGTAAGACACGTAAACATTTTATTTGAATGTCAAAGGACAAGGTCTCAAAAATGAGAAAATCCTAGTAGTGGGAACACAATTATTTTGTAGTAAAGTCAGGTTGCGCTGAGATCGCAATTCTCACGACCTCGCGAAACGTTGAAGCGATACACATTCGTGCAGAAAGTGGAACAATTTTTCAACGTTCGAGAAACGTTTTGAAATTCTGTTCACGATAGAGAATTAAAACGTTTTTTTTTATTCGGCAGATTTTGCTTATGCAGATTTCTCATTCCATACTTATGTACATGTATATATGAAGTGCTATTTCTTATGGACCTCAACGAGTTCTTCTATCTCTTTTCCGATATCAATAAAACTATGGAACATACCAAGAAAAGTATGTTAAAACCGTTGTTAACAACCATATAAATTATTTTCGATCTTTCTTGGTTTAACCCTTTGCTGTTAAATCCCTGCTTTATACGTGCCTGTGATTTTATGATTGAGAAAACATTGTGAAAAAAGAAGAAATTGCTTCTGAAAAACAACTTTTTCTTTTTCCACACTTTTTTCTACCCCACTGAATGGTTATTTTTCAATTTAAATCCACTTAAAATTTTCGTCCTCAAAACCTTTGAATTTGGGCAGGTCAAAATTTTGAAAAAGAGGAAAGGGTTAAGATGTCGTCGCAAAGGGTGAAAATTCCTGGGAAGTTTAGGGCAAACTTCGTCGTGAAATTTGAAACGACCCTTACGCCTTATTAAGTTATAAAATGCAATAAATATGTGATATACTGCGTTGTATTTACCGTAACAAATTTTTAGAAAGATCTAAGGAATGATTTGAATACACTGTATTGTAAAGCGATGCAGGGATGCACATTTAAATAAGATTATATAATAATGTACCTGTTGCATTACAAAAAAGTTATCAAATTTTATCAAAAACGTTGCAGAAACAAACATCTTTTTATTGATCTTTTATATGGTTAACGAAAAAAAAGAAAAAAAATAATCAAAACGCTGTTAATGTGACGAGTGAAACGTACTATATTCGTAACATATTTAATAGTCTTATCGATCTAAAAAAAAGAGCTTTGATTGGCCCAAGCATTTTAGTCAAAGTCTAGAAACAACACCTACAACAACAGTTCGCAGCTCACACGCAGAGAACAATAATTCGTAAGAATATTTCATAATTAAATGCTTGCTGAACAACGCTCTGTGTTAATGCAGGTATAAAAGCAAAAGCCTATTCACACATATTTATTGACCAGCCCATTTAGCTCAGTTGGTAGAGCATCGGACTTCAACTTGAACCGTTGAAGTTCGACTGCGTGGGTTCGATTCCCGGGCTGGTACACTAACAAAACTAGTTGTCTTTCGGATGAGACGTTAAGCCGAGGTCCCGTGAGACGGTGCTTTACACCGAGCACGTTAAAAAACCATGACGGTTCTCAGCAGTAGTTTCGTCATGTATCCTTGCACTATCCACCGTAACAACTAACCGTCTTCTGGGGGCGTCGCTCATATGGGCATGTGCTACGGTAGCGACGATAAATAAACGGAAATACACACACACACATATTTATAAATCCGCTGCGAAGAGGCTTTTAGTATCGTGCCTCAATGAAAGACTACAATAAAGATAAATAACAATGCGAATTGAAGAATTTCGGGAACTTTTGCCGTTACGTCTGAATAAACATTATGAATTGAATTGAAGAGAATTGAATTTCTGATAAACATCTTCATTTCTAATTTACAGTTTGCTTGAAATGATTGAAAATGTTCTTCGTAGTCCTGAAGGATAAACTCTAAGCCATTGATAACAGCATACTTGTTAACGTCAAGTCAAGATACCACCATGAGTTTAATTATGTTTGCATTTTATTCATACGTTGACGCTTTTTTCTTTAAACAAGAAACCTAAGTGACGTCGGTGGCGGATTTAATGACCGTCATTGATAATAATATTTTGATGGTTCAGTGCGAAACGGTTGTAACTGCCTATATGTTTATAGGCAGTTACAACTGTTTCGCACTAAGCCATCAATTTGGTTACATGTAAGTTGAGACTAAATGTAGTTCCTCTGATTAAGGAGATGTTCTCGACCTTTAAAAGGTTAAAATTAAACCTGTTTTCTGGATAAGGAATCACACGCTAACGGCCCAAGTTTGAAACTCGCTTTAAACGCCATTGATTGTGTAATGCAGGGTCCCATTTCTGGGGCCCTCTCTTGTGCTTAGTAATTATGAACGCAGGACCGGTTAAGGAGGCGATCGTTGGCAACGGTGACACAAAATATTTTACCAACCATACAATTTTTGAAATGCCTCGCACACAAAAGATGTATGAAACCCTTCTTTATCGTTCAAGAATAAACATGATTGTGTTTCGTTAAGCTCGAACTCCTCTTAAATTAATGTTGTTTTCTGTTTGATTGGAAAATCGAGTCACCTTAATCAAGAAACTTTGGGGATATTTGTGCCTAGTGCAAATAATTCTTTCAGCATTCAATTAAAAAAACAGGTAGAAGGGTATACAGACAGATAGCATGACCAATTGTGTTATGGTATACTTATAGATGCTAAATCTGTATTTGTTTTATATACCTGTAGATGTATTATGCGTTATTAACGAACTGGCAGGGCGGGGTTAGCCGTGATGTAATTTGGCGTGTTAACTTTTGATTAATTTGGGTTCATTGAAAAGTTAGTCGGCAATTATCGTGAACGCGTGCAAATAACTGTTCCCTAAAGGATCCACGTGCTTAGAGAAAGTGAACACATTTCATCGTTGTGTTACCAAAGCTTCGTAACTTCAGCTTGGGCAAGCTTAAGTTACGAGGGTTTGGTTACCAACCTACGCTTTACGGTCTCAAGTTAATTATGTCGTCTATCTTTAGAAGTAAATAATAATGAATAGAGGCTGATTTACCTTAAACTTAAGTGCATCGACCCGTTACTTAGGCTCCGCCCTGCCAAGGGAAAATCGTGGATGATATATCGACATAAAAATATATCTGATAACAGAACTGAAATTGACAAGATGAGTGATTTTGGAATTATTTTAGAAAGAAATTGAATGAGTTTGTTGAGCGAGTTTTGGTTGAATTAAATTGAAGGTAATCCAATATCGCAAATTTTGTTCAGGGTTAACAAAAAAAGCGATATTTATTACCTCCCTTTAATAAGATATGCATATAATTTCTAATAACAGCTTCATATTTCTTCTAGAACCTATTAGACGCTTTCAATTTGAAATATGTCAGTGAAATTGCGATTTTTTTCTAGCTTTATGGAGTTTGGAGCGTTATTGAATGGTTTGACTGAGTGTTTGGAATGAATAAATGGAGCACTGAGCAAATCATTTGGAATGGTTTAGATGTATGTCAATTTTACGATGTTGTCAACTGTAAAAAAAGCCCTTTTTATTACGTAGATGGTCATGGGCTAGAAAGTGGGGCGTTAAAATGCGATCTATCTGTTTAAAAAGTGTCGAAATAAAAAGATGACAAGATCTAGTCTTTTGTGACTGAAGAAGTTTAACAGATCGCGGTTGGAAAAGTTTTGGCATTTATGTGGTTATATTAATGGATAACTTAAGGCTTTAGGCTGTTGGTAGATTTAGGGGCTCGGTGGATGACAAACCCTTCGTTACCTCGGTTTATTCAAGACTTAGTTCAAGCAGGCTTTTGTTTTTTTTAAAATGTTGGAAATTCCCCTTTAATGAATTTTAGATATTTATTAACTCCCTTTAAATTCAACTACGTCCTTTTCTGTTTTTATGTC
The DNA here is from genome assembly GCA_948146395.1 of Fragum whitleyi. NCBI lineage: Eukaryota > Metazoa > Mollusca > Bivalvia > Cardiida > Cardiidae > Fragum > Fragum whitleyi. The sequence goes on from OX411544.1 coordinate 34,552,286, forward strand.
ATGGTCCGTCAGACGCTTAGAAATCTATACAAGAAAAAAAATAAAAAAAAAAATAAAAAAAATCAAAGAATAATTTATTCGATTTGAAAAAAGAAGCGATTCTTTGCACGATTTCGGAGTGAAAATGATCTGGTTGTGTGTTTGGAATGAATGAACTGTGTGCTAAGCGAGCCATTTTGCAATGTTTTTGATCGCAACAAGTGTCAATTTCACGATACTATTAACTGTAACTTTCTTTTATCTCTATTATGGATCTATGTAAATGAATCAACGTAAACAATAAAGTGTCTGTTGACACTTTGTTTTTTATGTTGATTAATTTCATAACATCACATAACATATTAAAGACTTGTTTATTTGTCTTATGTACCACGATTCCTCTTTTTGACCGCTTCAGAGAGTGTTTTCTTCACCCCCCCCCCCCCTCAGCCCCCCCCTCCCCCGCACACACACACACACATACCGATTTTTTCTGGTTTCGGGCTCTTTAACTACTTAATTTCAAAGATAAGAACAAGCCCTGGGAAACTAAATAATATGATAATGATGTTTGTTTTCTCATGCTAATTTGTACGAGGAAAAATTGATGAACAGTGAGGCAACTGCTAATTGGTAGACCGGGAGGATGATGTCGATAAACAATTGATTTCCAATCAAATCATTCTCCTAACCGGAAACGAAAGGTAACGGGTTATCTATTTCCGCCATTTTAGCAAAACATTTTAGTTGTTGGACAGCATACATCGATGTTAAAGGAATAACGAAAACTTGACCATAACCTTGTTAACTGCAAATGCGAATAAAACTATCCATTACTCTGTCATATAGGCCTATAAGCTTTATATGACGAATCGATGTGAAGCTTTTTGAAAATGTGCAATAACTGCAAATGCGTATAAAAATATCCATTACTCTGTCGTATAGGTCTATAAGCTTTATATGACGAACGAATGTGAAGCTTTTTCAAAATGTACAATAACTGCAAATGCGTATAAAAATATCCATTACTCTGTCATATTGGTCTATAAGCTTTATATAACGAACGAATGTGAAGCTTTTTGAAAATGTACAATAGCTTTTGGACAAAGATCAGTTTGACTTAGATAGTTGACCTTGGTATTGCCATATAAAACTTTATCTTAACCTGACCAACAGCATATGCGTATCAACGTAATATATCATCGTGCAAAATAAGAACATAACACATTCAATAACCCCGGATTGATTGGTACACTTTTGAGTTTAAGGTTTACTTTTACATGTACGTGGACATAACAGACAGACAGTCCGAAAGACGGACAGACAGACATAGAGTATGTTACGTATGCCATATCTACAGTATCTCATCGATCCGCTGGCTTGAAACATTTCGAATATTTCCATTATTCTCTGGGTTATTAACCCTTTGCTGTTCAATTCCTGCTTTTAACGTGCCCGTGATTTTATGATTGAGAAAACGTTGTGAAAAAAGAAGAAATTGCTCCTGACAAGCAATTTCTTCTTTTTCCACACTATTTTCTACTCTACTGAATGGTTATTTTTCAAATTAAATCCACTTTAAATTTTCGTCTGCAAAACCTTTGAATTTGGACAGGTCCAAAATTTTGAAAAAGAGGAAAGTGTCAATATGGGTAATCAAAGAATACACGAAAGAACCCTACTCTTGACAGCATCAGACACCATAAAAGATGCAGTACACGGTGTCGTTTGACAGAAAATGTGTCGGGATGACCTTGTAATCAAATAGTTATGTATTCAGTTTGACACCTCGCACGTCAAAAATGTCTGGAATACGCTCGTTACTTTACGTGATACCATTAGTCTGGTGAACTCAACTTAGACGTTATTAACGTTATATATCTGCAGTTTTCTTCAGTTCCTCCTCTTAATTTGCTCTTGCTTTCTTACATTATTGGATTTCATCTCAAATATTTCGATTTCAGTTGCAATCAATGCCAATAACTGTATGAACTAGAATTATCAAGACAGTTTCTGGAGAATGTTATGTCTTAGAATCGTCGAAAATATATTACAAAAGAAGCCTTTCACCGACGCAAAGAAAACTTTGTACTTTTTAGGCAGGGCGGGAAAATGAAACCGCCAAGTTTACCTCAATTACTTAGCTACATTCATTAAGCGGAAACTGTGTCAATGATAGCTCAGAGGCAAATAGCGGAATGTCACGTGACATTATGATTTATAATGAGCTAAATGAACCTATGTTTAATATATGTATCCTATATCGTATGATTATACTTAAAATCATCAGCGCATTAAGACAACAAATGATAACAATGGCTTTTAGTGATGACTTAAATTCTCTACCAAATAAATTATTTTGACTTAAAGATGATATGAGTAAATAATTGATTTATTAATTAAGAAGTATATTTAATATTGAACTACTTTGTGCGAAAGCTTACAAATTAGCTGCGTCTTCGAAATTATTTGCATTGGAGAATTAAACCGATCCAATCAGAATGCACGAACTTGATGGACACATCTTGAATTAAAGTACTGAATGGATTTGTCTTTAAGTGATGCATAGTACTTTCGTTTTCATGTCGTTACCGTAGCTTAACCCCCACATGAGCAAATACTGCAGAAGACGGTTAGTTGAACAATTACGGGGTGTAGTGCGAAGAGAGGATACATGACGGAACTACTGCTGAGATCCGCCATGGTTTATCGTGCTCGATGTAAAGCACCGTCACGATGGGACCTCAGATTAATGTTTCATCCGAAAGACAATTTGTTTGCTAGTGTGCAAGACTGGGAACCGTAACCTTTATTATCAACCTTCAATAGTTTTGAAGTCAGATGCTCTACCGGCTGAGTTAATCGGGCTGACTGATGAATTGTGTTGAAAGTTCATCAAATTATATTCGCAGTCCGCTAACAAATGTAAAAAAAAAAAAAAAAAAAAAAATGAAATGCATGCAGTTATTATCCAAGAATAATTTTCACAAATAAAAATTTGCGATAACCGAATTATTTTCCTTCTAGTCAATAAATTGATTTGATTTGTATAAACCAGATTATTGAGAGTCAATTAATATATGAGCCTGTGCGTGACATTTCCAACAATTTGAAATGTGTGCAAAGTGCAACCATTGGGTAGCGTAGACAGACACATACAGTAAATATAAAGTTACTCGATGGTCTACAGATACTTCGAGTCATTATCTATGTACTTAACGCATAGTGAAGACTCTGGTCAGACTGTGCAGACGCACAGGCTGGTCAGAGTCTTTGCTTTGTGCATGTTTGAAATTGTTGGAATTCTCACGCACAGGCTTATATAATTCTGCTGCTTTTAGAATGCCATCGAAGCTGATGAATTGAAAAACAAAACACCCTGGTTCTAATGTAAGAGAGGGCTTTACTGCAAAGGCCTGAACAGACGAAAAAATGTTGTCAAAAGTATATATGAAGGGAATAAAATATATAGAAGACAACTCTCACATATAACATAGAACCAATTCAAAAGCAAATGAATACAGAAAAAATGCAGCATTATAAATGTTACTTACGAAATTTGCCATTATCAATGCTATATTTAGGAATACTTAATTTTGATGGTCCTGTAAATTATTAGATTTTTCCTAAAGTAAAATATGAGACAAATTGAACCGTCAAAAGAGAGACAAATAGAGGATAATCGTTTGTTTAAGTGTAAGATCGATTTATATTTCATTGAGTAAACAATAAAAGCTATATTTTCACGAGTGGCAGAGCCAGGAGTGAAAATATAGCTTTTGTTTTTCACGAAATGAAATATTAATCGATCTTACTCGAAAAACAAACGATTATTCTATTTCTTTAATGCAAAAATGAGACAAATGTGAAATTTCTAGGCCATATTTCCGTAAAGCGCGTCATTTTGCGCGTGATTGCTATGCAACGTTCATTGTGACGTCACTTATTTCGCCCCGCATAGATGACGTCAGATAGGATGAAATGCACAAAAGCAGGGTATAAGTTTTTGATAATTTCACTGCTTTTGCGGTGAGTTTATCAAGTGAAAATCTACCGTTATTTCTCGATAAACCACCGAAAAGCATTAAAGAAAAGTAGCTCATTTCATGATAACATCACTACTAAAAATGCATAATTGCACAGTACTATGAGGTGTTTCTGATACATTCTATCTCAAGCCAGGATTTTGTTTGCGTGTACGTACATTACATGTCAGTTATTTTGATATCATTTGACAAAATTATTTAAGAAAGTCAAGGTCAATTTTACGATAAAAGCTAATTACACTGAATTGGAAAATTGTAAAGATGATAGGTATTTAGACAGTTCAACTTGTCTAAATTGGCGTCGAGGCTAATTATTGAAAGCTTCAATGAGCCTTAGGTAAATCCCATATGTCAACACTTCACACGAAGTCTTATGTTATAAAACCGTCTATCATTCTAGATCAAATCGATATTTACGACCAATATGCTAAAAATCTGGTCATAATCGAGGTCTTTCAGGATTTTGAATTTGAGAACCAGTCTCTTAGCAGAGTCTGGCCGTGTTACGCCAATTCTGATCTTGACTTTTATGTCGGCCGACATAAAAGTCAAGATCAGAACTTAAGCCGACTGGAAATTTATAATTCTCTAAAGTTCTGGTAGAATATGAATTCGAGATCAGAGCTTTACCTTGAAGTCTATCACTAAGCCAACCAAATACCGATCTTACAGCCTGGAAATATTCGAAGACTCTCGGCCATTCTGAATTTGCTGTAAATTCCATCACTGAGTCAATCAAATATTGGTGGTACAGTTTGGTAATATTCGAAGGCTCTCAGTCTGTCTTATTTTGCTTTAACGTCACTAAGCCAACCAAATAAAAATCTAACCGTCTTGTAATATTTGAAGTCTTTTTGCCATTCCGAATTTGCTTTTAAACTCCGTCACTAAGCTAACTTTATTTTTTTAATGGTGCTTTAAGGTCCGCCGACAGCCGAGGTCATTTTGGGCGCTAGCATAATAAACATGAGAAAAACAATTATGTAAAAATTCTTTACAAAGTCAATTAAAAAACGAATGCATTAAAAGATTGTTCAATAGAACCAAGAATCACATCCCTTAATGCAAAATGATCTCATACTTGAACTATATACACAATCAACACGAGCTCTGCTGTTAAATAAGTTGCACAGTTTGATGCATGTAATAAATGATATTAATGACTTAAATATCCAACGTGAGCATGAAGGTACATCGGCTCTCACCTGATCATGAGTCCCCTCCTCTGAAAATTCTAATTATTTTGGGTAAGGACCAACTTTAATTACTTTAAAATTCCGTTACCTAGCTCACTGAATATACGTTTTGTTGTTGGATTCACCCTTACGCAAATTCTTTTTATTGTGCATCGAAATCTGTATTGACCTCATTTTACCTGTCTGATAACATAAAATGAAATCAGACAGGCTATTTTTAGAAACAATTGGCATACACTTTCACCTGAATTTCTTTGATTTTTAAGGTTTTTTTACAATTAAGCGCTGAAAATGATTGATTGATAAATAGAATAACATGCAAGTGTCTTATAAAATCAAGGTTATCTGGTCTCGGCTGCAAGAAATTATCCTGACGAGGCTAAGCCTCGTCGTGATAATTTCTCCCAACCTCGGCCAAATAAAAATTGATATATTAAGACACTTACATGTTATTCTCTATTCCCAAAGATATGACTGTTTAGTCAGAACTCTACATTTTTGTTTATCTTATAACTATAAAAAATATTCGTGTGATAACATCCGATATGATATTTTTAATGATTTCACATGGATATTTTTATAACATAACATCCTTTGATTATTTTTAGAAACTTGCATTTTTGTTAGAAACCTCGGCGAAAACAAGGCAAATAGGGGTTATAAAATAAATATAATACGTACTTAATGTATTGTATGGAAAAAAATATCTCGACAGAGCCTCGACTATCATCAATTCTCCCAACCTCGTAAGATATTTTTTATACACAACACTAAGTACGTATTATAAATATCTTTATGTCTTTCTTTCACTTCATCTCTCATACCAATCGCTACCCTTTAAGGCTGTCAAAATTTACTTAGATTATTGTATTTTTATGATCTCGAGCTTCCAAAGGAATTTGTTGTTGGTGATGGCGTTTTTGAATACTGAATTGGCTAGATACATGTTACAGCATGCATCTATGTAAAAACTTTGTTACTTTTGGCTAAAATGTATGTACGAGTTCGATCTGCTACACGTTTCTCTTTTTACGTGCATTTATTTGCTTCTAAGACAAATTGCAATTATTATCGTTTGCAAATGTAAACTAAATGCGCTCCCACTTACTACAATTTATTTTATATGCCAAAAAAGGAAGATTCATTTGTGAATAAAATTACAGTGTACCGAAACACCTAAAGTTATTTCATGATTATAAAAAATGTAGATCATTAAAATTTGATTAAATCGTCGTAAATGTACGAGGACAGTTGGTACATAAAACATGATTATTACAATGGAGTGTTGTATTCATAAGCATGGTTTCATTTCTCATATTAAAAATATGAATTTGTTTGTTTGAATGGAGTTTAAGCGCCTTTTTTAGTGATTTTAAGGCTGTGGCACCTTACCATGGATTCCTGGTATTTTCTCACAAAATCTACCTATTATCATTTCTTAGTTTCCTGCTGCTCTCCAACTTAGTTGTACATTTACCAACCAATTATTTGAAGTTAAAAGTCGGTAAGGATATATGCCGCCGCCGGGGATAGAACCCATGACACCGCAATAATGAAGTCTCATATTTTTCATAGCACAGTATATATCATAGTCTCATAGTCTGTTATGCTACCAATTGTGCTATGACGGCGGCCCGGAGGAACTATGTTTAAACGGGCCTCGGACTTGAAAATGTCGATTCGTAATACAATATCTTTATTGAAGATTGAGTAAATGGATTTATTAATTTTAAATGAAATGGGGCACCGTTTTAATATCCCCAGATTTAATTGTTGTCATTAAGCATATCACATAAAAACTGACATAAAGAAATTTAAGACTTTCAGTGCTAGTTTTTAAGCATGTTGTAACCTTGAATACGGATCGCTTGAACTAGATCATTTATCTGTTTACTGAAGTCTTCAACAATATTTTCCTTCTCTATTTTGTGTTCCTTCTTCAAGTCACAGATCTGTTGTTGAAGTCTTTTAAGATGAATATCATTGACTGCATCTTCTTTCTTAAGGAAGGTGATGACATCAATTGTGTCACGCCCAGTCTTCAACATCTGATTCTGCGGAGCATCATTTTTCAGCATAAGCAGTTTGGCACTTTCTCTGTATTCTTTTTTCTGATTCTCAACTATGTCTAATCTTGCCTCCCATACTTTTGAGTTGGTAGCTGCTATCTTGATAATAGATTCCTGCTTTTTAGCCTCCTTTTTTGAACCTTTGTAAAATCGACGTTTCTTTGTTAGCAATCAAAAGACTGGCAAATTAAATCGATAATTTTGAGTCGGAGTTACCACGTGCATAAAGGTATACATTGAAAGGTGATGCAAAGCAATATTTTGGGCGAAGGTTTTTTTTACTCTCAGTTCTTAAAATTATACATTGATTCACTCAAGTTCTTTAAAAAAAAATATTTATTACAACACGCGTAGGCATTAAAGTCCTTCTGTTATTTTGTAAAACCAATTCTTATTCGAGGTAAAGTAGCACTGAAACCATTAAATGTTTTTGCAAAGGCAGTAAACTTAAACCTATCCGCAGGCGATTATTCAATGATACAGTTCCTGCCATTAGTTTTATAATACCAACACGACGGAAAGTCGAAAAGTGAAACAATCGCCTTTGGAAACAGCCCTGCGTTTGGAATCACAAAACGGTGCAAACAGTTTTCCAACCCGTATACCCCGCTTGGCACGTGCACTTGCGTGCAATAGCGGGGTATAATTGGCAAACTGCTCCCGCCCATTTGTCATCCTGAACGCAGGGCAGTGTTCAGTTGTTTTGTTTGCGATCAGCCCCAAGTTGTATAAAAGATTACCATTGGATAAATATAGAGCGGAAGCTATTTTCAACCAAACATGTTTGTTGTTTCAATTGTTCAAAAAGTAAACAATAATTCTGATTGGCTTAAGATAAAGTTCTGGTTAAAATTTAAGCACAGTTAAAAACATCGTGAAATTGACTAGATGAATGATTCTGGAATCATTTTGCAATTTAAATTGAATGATTGTGTGGTGCGCGTTTTGAGTAAAATTTAATAGAGGTAATCAAACATTACTAATGTTGTTCAAAATGAACAAAATTAGCAATATTTATTTCCTCCATTTAAGAAAAATCCACAAACAGTTTCTATGAAAAACTTTTTATGTCTTGACGAACCTATAAATAAGCTTACAAAATTCAATTAAGTCAGTAAAATCGTGGATTTTAAATACCGTTTTAATTATTAATGTAGTTGTTGATCTAACAATTTTTAGGGAGTTTGGAACGTTTTTGAGCGGTTTGAGTGAGTATATTGAGTGAATAAATGGAGCGCCGAGTGAGCGATTTAGAACGGTTTTGATCGGAATGAGAATCATTTTCACGATGGTATCAACTGTAATTGTTTTCTTGTATACAACGTGCCTTACTGATCTTGATACAATCAATCCACTGGGCAAGACGGTGCCCTTTACTATGACAGCCCGCAAAAATGGCGTTCAACAACCTGTTGATGATCTGTCGCAATAATTGTTTATTTTACATAGTGATCGGTCATTTTTGACAACGTTACATTAATGTATCAACTTGATATATTTACTTGGCCTATGCTTGTATATATGACAATATTTGCGGAAACTTTAAGAATGGTGTAAGATTTGTTTACAGAATTAGTTTGAATGGTCACATTCGTCTGGTGTCTTTTACAAATACTTACCAGACGAGGGAATCTATAAAAAATTGACTCGTCCAATTTCAAAGGGCTTACAGACGATAAATGTACATGTATTTAGTAAAATTAAAATAAAACATTTCTTTGTCTTTTTGGAAATAAATCATTATAGACTTTGAAAAAAATGTAGCCATCAATACCAGCCATTGAAGTATTCATTTCTCCAAGTAAAAAACATAATAGGCAATTACTTGTACTTGCCATTTTCTTCATTTTCTACAATGTTTCCGTGTGGAGTCTATTGTCTCGTGGTAGGGCGTCGGCCTCTTTACCAAAGGGTCCCGAGTTGGATAACCGGGATCAGCTATTAATCTTTATTCTTTCATTGGCTCACACATTCGGCGCGAGTACTGGTGAATTTTCCAGGAAGCAGAACCGATAGGGGTTAATCTACGTTGAAAGAACTTGTATCCTAAACGATGTAATATAATAAGGTGAAAACCAAACCACAATGTTTTCGGACGAATTTTTGTTCGGAATAAAAACGTTTCGCAATATATCTGCATACTCAGTAGTGTGTAAAGTTATACTCAGCATGGCAACTTGCTCTCCGGACATAGACATAACATGTTAGTGTCTTGAAATATCAATGTTATCTGGTCGGGGATAGGAGAATTTATCATGACGAGGCTTGATCATTTTTCTTCGTCAAGAACAGATAACATTGATATTTTTAGACACATGTTATTATATTTATCATGGAATTATTTACATCGCTTTATTATAATTAACCATTAAAAACAAAGAAATTCATGTGAAAATGTATGTAAATTAAGTCTAAAATTAGACTGTCTGGTATCATTTAATCTTATCAGACAGATAATATCAGGTCAATGCATGCTTCATTGCATCATAAAAATAAATTCTCTGTGGCTCGTGCAGAGACGTATTCCACGAGGTCTTCTGAACAAGTTTGATGACTGTAATCGAGAATAAGAATTGCCCTCTGTCTAGAGAACGCAAGAATTTGTTTCCCGGGCGTTGTTATCGATTCAAGTTGTTTCAATGGTTCACACATTCGTTAGGAGTACTGGTTGATTCTCCAGGTAGCAAAATCGAACATGATGAAAGGAAATTATTAGAGCTTCCATCCTAATCGATGTTAAATAAACAGGGTTAAACTAAGTTTCGATTAAGACCATCGTTACATGTCAAGTTCTTTTGAAAAAATGCCTCAAGTCTACGAACAAATGATATTCTTCCAAAATTTTATGCTAGGATGCATGTGCTTAATTAAATAAACGAGACTGACAAAATATGCCTAGTTGTTATCGAAACACTGTGGAGCTTTCCTACTCTTTTAAACCTTAACATCATTTCTATTTCCAGGTATATTAAAGCCAGAAAGACACAAAGACGAGCCGGATAGAAAACTAGAGAATTACGGATATGCTAATCCAGCCTTTGATAAAGATCCTGAACTTGGGGATGCAGGTAATTACGTTTGCAATTATAACTCGAATACGCTCTTGTAAATTGTAATTACAGAACGGAATTGAATGAGTGTGTGTAGTGAGTTTTAAATGAAATTAAAGTGAGGTAATCCAATATTGCTAATTTTGTTCAAGATGAACAAATTTAGCGATATTAATTACCTCCACTTAATGAAATATACTTACTTTTCTGTTTGTACGTCTTCGTTGACCAAGCATACACTTTAATGTCCACACCAGGTAATAAAATCGTAGAATAAATAGATCGAATTGAAATTGTTGTTGAAAGTCTTGAACGATTTTTAATGTTTTCTAATGATTTCGGAGCGTTTTTGATCGATTTGAGTGAGTGTTTGGAATGAATGAATTGAGAGCTGATTGAATGATTCAAAATGAATTTGATCGAAACGAGTGTCAATTTCATGACGTTTTTAACTGTACAAGACGTCAAAATTTAACCCCTTCCCCCCATCTTTTGAAATTGACACTTGGTTACCAAGGGTGTAATTTGAAAAGATACAATTTTTAGGAGAAAATATTGTAGGGATTGCAGAAAGTATTTGTCAAAAGTAATTTCTTCCTTTACTTTACAATTTCAGTACATTCACGATAGGGTATTATCTATGGAATGTGTTGGAAGGGGTTTTGAATAGTCCTAATTGGATAGGCTGCAGATATCAAATAGAATATATGTTAACCAAAAAAAAAAAAAAGAAAAAAAAAAAAGAAATGAATCCAAAGGGGGCTGAAGCCCTTTTAGGAAGGAAGAGTGTGTTTTTAAAAAACTATTTCGCCTTTTCCTTCCGTTGACAATGTCACTCACTATTGAGCCTTTAAGTAAGTAGCCGATTCCAAAATCTCATGAATCTTTCTTTATAAATAAATTGCTGACTGCGATATGCAATGCTATATAACTTTGGTATTTTGAATGCAAGCTAACAAAATCGTTAATTAGCACTCATTTTGGTTAAAAACACATTTCAGATCACTTGTTCATCGCGCCATTCATTCATTCGAAACATTAAAATCGTTCCAAACGATCATTTTTATAATAAAACACAAAAATCAGAAATGTACAGAGTTATATTTTAGAGGGTGGTCATTAGATATCGAAAATTTAGTTCAATTTTCGGCAAAATTTTCGTAATTGTATTACCCCCCTATAGCTTCATTCAGAACTCTCTCCACACATTTATTCAATATCACTCCGAAATCCTCGATTTGTCAATTTCACGATGTTTCAAACTGTACAAGTTATTTCTTTAAGTAAATTCTAAATCTCTGATCACTGGATTACTTTTGTTTGTTTGAATTGGGTTACACGCCGTCCATCATCTATATCTCGGCGGCCGGAGCACCTAACAATCGATTCCTTGTATTTCTCACACCAGTGCAACCATTGCATCCTTTTCTAGCATCCAGCAGCTGTCTCACATAGGTCTACGATTTATCGACCCATTGGTGAGAGACAAATAGTTGGAGAGAATGAGTGCCGCCGTCGGGGATCGAACCCAGGACCTCTGGATTATTTATTAAATTTTTATACGTTTTTTTACTGCATCGCTGTTTAGACACAAACCTACAATTTGTGCAGGTGTATCTCATTGTCTATTTAAATTTATTTTCTGTCTTTCAACCCACCACCCGCTCGTATTTTTTTCACGTATCATGTGACAATAGAACAAAAGGCAACAGCAATTGGCGCACAACGTCTTAGTTTCGTCGAGTGATTTGATATACTGTATGCCGCCTTGAGAAAAGGGGAACGTTTTGCGAAGCTGATCAGAATACGCGACAACCGAAGCCAGGTTAAAAGGTTTCAGGAAAGTTAATCTCTGGGAAAAAATGATTGGATTATAAATAGAATTCCATGTGTATGTTAGCATTTTGAAATATTAATATTAATCGATCTCGGCTGTGAGGAATTTTCATGACTCGTAAAGGCCTCGTCATGATAAATTTCCCTCGCCTCGATCAGAAAACATTAATAATTTAACCCTTTGCTGTTTAATCCCTGCTTTTTACGTGCCTGTGATTTCATGATTGATAAAACATTGTGAAAAAAGAAGAAATTGCTTCTGACAAGCAATTTCTTCCTTTTCCACACTATTTTCTACCCTACTGAATGGTTATTTTTCAAATCAAATCCACTTTAAATTTTCGTCTGCAAAACCGTTGAATTTGGACAGGTCCAAAATTTTGTAAAACAGGAAAGGGTTAAGGCATTAACATTTTATTTTCATTCGAAAAAAATCCCTTTTGCGGTATTTAGTGAAACTAGAAACCCTATACGTTTCTTTTCATTTGTATATGACATGTTTAATACTCTCAAACATATGTAATTGGGCACTTTTTTCTGCATATTCTTGACATTTTATGCAAATCGTTGTCATTTTAAAAGTTGACCTTTCATATTTCGATTTTTCGACACTTAATTATGTAAAGCAAGACGAGCAAGAAAACGTCACCGGGTCATTTCTTAACCCGAGTTATGTCATTTCCCTACCCTGCGTTTAGGATGACAAAACAATGCAAACTGCTTGCAAATTATATCCGCTTTGCATGCGCACTTACGATTTTATTATCCTGCTCACAGTGCTGGCATCGTCGCCTGGTGACGTTTGTGTTGTTATTAAGCTTGTTCATATCTCTGTTATTCATTTGAAACTTGTCACATGTGATGCATTTCCAAAGAGTAAACTGGCAGTCCGCGGTATATGTCGAAAGATTTAGGGGCTGTAACCAAGTCTATCCAAAGGGCGACCAAGGTTATCAGGGAGATAACTCCAAAAGCAGTTGCATTAATTATAAGCCCTTTATTATACCTCAACGTTTGGCGAAGGGGATATAGTAATGGACTCCGGCCGTCACTCCGTCATTCCGTCGTTCCGTCATTTTGTCACTAAACGTGTCCGGATTATATCTGCTAAAGAATTAAAGCTATAAACTTGAAACTTTATAGGTGGATAGATCTCATGGAGGAAAAAAGAGGTGCACGAGAACTACAACTCTTGATTTTGAAGTAATTGCCCTTTGATAAGGCTTCAATTTACTTTCAAGCTTTGATGGACCATGTTCGACATGGCTCTTGTTAATTTTAACTTTCACGTTGAAATATACAACACATGCGTATGCAGCGAATCTTTTTTCTAAACGGTTACTTAAAAAAATGAAATTGCAAGGATGTCAAAAAAAAAAACCATCATGCAAGGACCATTTTTAAGTAGCAATCCATTATTTCTGACTTTCCTGCCCGCGCGACGTAAGATGTTCGTAATTACTCACATTTCACCGAATTTTATACCTTATACAAAATGTGTTTTCTTTCGGGCATTTCACGTGACAGTGATTCATCTTTTCAATACATCTTAAGATAGCGAGTTTATCAATCCTTACCAAAACCAGCCCTGCTTTCAGGATGACAAACCGGTGCAAATTGTCTGCGAATGATACCGCGCTTTGCACGCGTTGGGGCTGACAGAACGGCGAAAACTGTCTGCGAATTATGCCCCTCTTTGCACGCGCACGTGCGTGCAAAGAGGGGCATAATTTGCAAATAGTTTGTACCGTTTTGCTATCCTGAACGCAGGGCTACACGGCGCTCAGGACTACACAACGTTTGCATGTTTTCTCTATTGTGTCCGTAATGCTTTACTAGTAACTCTTTTTCTAAAAGAAAATGCACATAGTTTTAACATCCTACACGAAGGCTGTCCTGCCCTCAGGACTGCAAAACTTTTGCCAACTTTGAGAACTAATATCCCGCTTCGCACGCGATTGCGAACGTTTTCATCCGAAAAGCAGGGTTGCATTCGTGGTGCCACAAAGCTAATTTGGAAACCGGATTGTTAATTCAATGTCATACCTACTTAACATTTATACAATCTCTATCTTGGTTCTGCTAAGATAAATTGCGATCAGCCTCTGTCACAAAGTTAAGATCTTTATTTTTCGAACAGTGAAATGAATGCACTTCTTTAATTGGGGTTGACGAGACGATATTGGACTTTAAACCTAAGCTCCGGTGTCGACCACGGTGTTTTACATCGAGTACGTCAAAGAACCATGGCGGATCTCAGCGATAGTTCTGTATCCTTTCACTATCCCATGTAATAACTTACTACTTTCTGGGACGTCGCTCGACGCGCTTAAGGTAGCAATGGACACATGGGGTCATTTTTTTCCGCCCAATGAATTTTTTTCTTGGTCACATATGTTGTAGATTAACTTTGTGTAGTCATTATATCAAAATTTGAAGGTACCTTTCCACGCTCGTTTTCATGCTGGAGTTATCTGCCCTTGAGTGGTATAGGCCAATTTTTAGTAAAACGGTTATATTCGTTTTAGGTCTAGTATAAACTCTGTACGAGGTTATAGCTATAAATCACATACATTTTGATAGACCTTATACATGTACATAATGGCTATTGACAAGAAAATTTCTCTTTGATCAATTGCATTTGCACAATTTGCTTTCAAAAGTTAAAAATGCACTAATTTTCTTAATTTTACTAGGTAAAAATGCCACAAAAACCTATTTCTTGAAGAAATTACCCAATGAATTTTTCTTATTTTCCGATATGTTTATAACCCATAGTTTTCCTTTATTTGATAAAAAATACAACATACCTTTCCATGCAAATAAGAAAGTTTTTCGTTATTTTTCAGTGTCCCCCCTAATCGAATGACAGTTTTAACGCATTTTTATTGTTAAATTTAATGATCCAGTCATTTAATTAATATCAAATGTTGAAAAGAAGCTAAGTTATGAAGTCTTACCATCATTATTCTACGTTATTTGCATAAGTAGAATCTTACGAAATCCGATCTTTTTAAACAACGCGCAAAAAGAGCCGTGCAATAAACGAAAATCCACTTCCGGTTTATCGAGTCGGGAGGCCGCTGTCCTTTGCCACCTTAATTTTTAAATAAGAACTTGAAACGCAATGCTCGGTTTTAATTAGGTCATATTATTTTCCTGTTCAAGCAGTGTGACATATAGGTTGACTTTCTTAAAAGCTTCGAAACGGTTACTTACTATAGCCCGGCGTTCAGGATGACATAACGGTGCGAACAGTTTGCACCGTTTTGTCGTCCTGAACGAAGGAAAGAATTATCGGAATGCTAAAAAATAAATCACGGAACCTAAGATAATGAAAGCTGATGCATTTGGGTCCATCAAAAACTTCTTTTAATATTACACGTCAAGTGAAAGGTGACCAGCTGTGAACTACGTAAAATGAACAATTGAAAAATAATGTAAGTCCAACAGAGGGCAATCGTATTTCGCAAACAATTATATCGGAATGAAGACTAGACTTTTGAGTTAAGCAGCTTCTCCCTTTGGTGCAGTCTAACCAGTCCTGTGTTCGGTATGACCAAACGGTGCAAACTTTATCTACAAAATGTCAATTTTTTTCGACCTCTCTTATTTTTTATCCTTTCTTTACCATTCCATTACTTATACTGAGAATGTTTACATAGCTCAACCCGTTTTTCCTTGGTACAAATATGCCTGTACAAATTGCTATTTTCGAGCGGTTTTACCTTCAAGCATTTTGTATACTTGTGGTGAAATTTATTATCGTTGACACATTCTTTTATCGAATGATTTATGGTGTAACTACAATTATAAAAGAAGGTAAAACGCTTTAAAGCAAGAAATAGTCGTGGCAGAAAAAATAATTGATCTGCATATTTAAAAACATCATGAAATTATCGTTCATTTTCTTAATCTCTCGCTCAACGCCCCCCTCATGGTTTTCCTGCCATTCGCTCAAATCGTTGTAAATGCTCAAAACGCTAGATGCTCAAGCGTTCCATGATTATATTGGCTGTCGAAAATTTGAAAGCGTATACTTGGTCCTCGGGATCCGCATATCTATTAGAAGAACAGTAGGTTTACTTTATGAAAGGGAGGTAATAGAATATCGTTAATTTCTTTCAATTTCAAAGAAATTAGCAATATTATATTACTTCTCTTATATTTAAATCAAAACTAGCTCATCCCAATTATTCAATTTCATTGATTTGAAATAGTTTCAAAATCTTTAATCATTTTCAAGGTTCTTAGCCGTCTTTTTCATAATGAAAAAAATTCTATGAAAGTGAGCGATTTAAATCGAATTGGCAGAGTATAAGTTGACAAATCGCCGTGAATAGGGGAAGCATGTCAAACGAAACAAAAGAAAATGTAAGCCTTCGGTACGAATATTAATTCAAATCATAATAAATCTTATACGCCTTTTATTCGGTGACAATATGCATCCATTCGAAAATCGAACGGTCTTTAGCAATAGGAGTTTGATTATATATGCGGGCTCAAAGCGAAAACTTTTATACTAATGACAACATACACACATTCAAAAATCGTGCTTCGACTAAAGGCTGTAAAGCTATATCTAAAGTCAGACTTGCCTTTAAATTAATGTCAGTCCGATGAGCTCAGTTGGTAGAGCACCGGACTTCCAAACCATTGAAGTTCGACCGCGTGGGTTCGATTCCCGGGCTGGCACACTAACATACTAATAGTCTTTCGGATGAGAGGTTTGTTGGGTCATATTTGTAACAAATCATATATGTAACACATTTTTTACGTACATGATCACATTCGTAACAGATAAAGTGTGTTACAAATGTGTTTGTCC